>CM074720.1:118209936-118431077 GCA_037306005.1 Rhinophrynus dorsalis
GCCCCTTCCACAAAGCCCCCTTCATCTCCACAATGCTCCCTCCACAGAGCCCCCTTCATCTCCACAATGCTCCCTCCAAAATGCCCTGTCCATCTCCACAATGCCCCTTCATCTCCACAATGCCCCTTCATCTCCACAATGCCCCTTCATCTCCACAATGCCCCTTCATCTCCACAATCCCCCTTCATCTCCACAATGCCCCTTCCACAATGCCCCTTCCACAATGCCCCTTTCACAATGCCCCTTTCACAATGCCCCTTTCGCCCCTTCCACGATGCCCCTTCCACAATGCCCCTTCCACAATGCCCCCTTCATCTCCACAATGCTCCCTCCACAATGCCCCCTTCATCTCCACAATGCTCCCTCCACAGAGCCCCCTTCATCTCCACAATGCTCCCTCCAAAATGCCCTGTCCATCTCCACAATGCCCCTTCATCTCCACAATGCCCCTTCATCTCCACAATGCCCCTTCATCTCCACAATGCCCCTTCATCTCCACAATGCCCCTTCATCTCCACAATGCCCCTTCATCTCCACAATGCCCCTTCATCTCCACAATGCCCCTTCATCTCCACAATGCCCCTTCATCTCCACAATGCCCCTTCATCTCCACAATGCCCCTTCATCTCCACAATGCCCCTTCCACAATGCCCCTTCCACAATGCCCCTTCCACAATGCCCCTTCCACAATGCCCCTTCCACAATGCCCCTTCCACAATGCCCCTTCCACAATGCCCCTTCCACAATGCCCCTTTCACAATGCCCCTTTCACAATGCCCCTTTCACAATGCCCCTTTCACAATGCCCCTTTCGCCCCTTCCACGATGCCCCTTCCACAATGCCCCTTCCACAATGCCCCCTTCATCTCCACAATGCCCCTTCCACAGTGCCCTTCATCTCCACAATGCCCCCTTCACAGTGCCCTTCATCTCCACAATGCCCCCTTCACAGTGCCCCCTTCACAGTGCCCCCTTCACAGTGCCCCCTTCACAGTGCCCCCTTCACAGTGCCCCCTTCATCTCCACAATGCCCCCTCCACAGTGCCCCCTTCATCTCCACAATGCTCCCTCCACAGTGCCCCCTTCATCTCCACAATGCTCCCTCCACAATGCCCTTTTCATCTCCACAATGCTCCCTCCACAATGCCCACTTCATCTCCACATTGCCCCTTCAACAATGCTCCTTTCTTTTCCACAATGCCCCCTTCATCTCCACATTGCCCCTTCCACTCTACAATGCTCCCTTCCACAATGCCCCCTTCATCTCCACAATGCCCCCTTCCACAGTGCCCCCTTCATCTCCACAATGCTCCCTCCACAATGCCCCCTTCATCTCCACATTGACCCTTCCACTCCACAGTGCTCCCTTCCACATTGCCCCTTCCACTCCACAATGCTCCCCTCCACAATGCCCCCTTCATCTCCACACTGCCCCCTCCATCTCCACATTGCCCCTTCAACAATGCGCCCTTCCATAAAGCCTCTTCATCTCCACATTGCCTCTTGATGCCCTACCTTGAGTCCCTGGTGGTCTAGCGGTGTGGAAAGTGATCTGTGCCTCCTCCGGCACAGAGCTGAAGCTCCCGCACACAGTGCTCAGTAATGCAGAGCGCTGGGAGATGATGTCATCTCCCAGCGCTCTGTATTACTAGAGCGCTTGCCTCAGAGAGATCAGCTGGATTGCCACCCTGGATGTCAGCCTGCAAACGGTGTGTCACATCATGGACTCAGCAAGGGAGCGCTGATTTACGTTACCAAGAGCTCCCTCGCGGTGTCCATGATGTGACACACCATTTGCAGGCTGACATCCAGGGTGGCATATATAATAAAAAAAAAATAAAAAAAAAACACTGGGAGGTGAAGAAAATTGGGGGGCACAGTAGAATGTAGGGGGGGTTTGGAGCACTTTTTTTTTTTTTTTTTTTTTTAAGTCTACAAAACTGGATATTTTTTTGGGGACATTACTGTCCCTTTAATGTTAACGTATGCTGTAAGCCATTGCTTTTCCTAGACACACATAGCTGTGTTACCCGATTACAATGAATTCAAACAGTTAAATCTATAGGGTCCTTCTAACCTTGTCTGACACCCCAGACAGGGCCAAAAAGGAGCATTTTCACTGTCACAGAACCACATTCTGCTTGACACAACAGCTTTGTTCCACTGCCTCACTGATAATCAGGGAATCATACATACACCCAGATTTGTTTTACTGTCCACTGGGAGACATGAAAAGACACATACACTGTATATCACCCCAGTTTTGTTCCACCGTCCACTTATCTGCATATAAGCACACATACCTTGTGGGACATTGCAGCATACAACCCAGCATTGTCCAAGTGATAATCAGGGGAATATGGTTAAAGGGATAGTAATGGCTGACAAAAAATGCATCTCCAATTCACTCATATGAGTGGGCCAGGTAGAGCGGTATTTCAATATTTTCTGATTTGTATTTCAACAGTAATTAAATTCTAAAGGATCCCCCTCCTTCCCCTTTCACCTACATCACGCTGCCTCACTAAGCTGGTCGGATGGTGCACAGCAAGGGACAATCTTCACTGACCATAAGGAAAATCCTGCCCTCCTTCGTCAAGGAGGGCAGTGTTTTCCTTATACTCAATGTATGAAGATTGTCCCTCGCTGTGCATTGTCCTGTCTCAGGACCGGATTCTACAACTGAGAGGAGGCGAATTACATGTGGTAAAAGGGGCGGAAGGGGTATCCTTTAGAACTGAATTACTGTTGAACTACAAATCAGAAAATAATAATGAAATACCGCTTTATCTGGCTCAAGGCATGAGGATTAATAAGAGATGCATTTTTTTCAGCCATTACTTTCCCTTTAACTCCATATGTTACTGGGACCCCTCCATAACACCAAGATCTACAAAGAGGCTGGAGTCCTGGGTGCAGGAATACTTAGCCCTGTTGTGTGGAGGAGTCAAAGACGTGGACAGCTGTGGCAGTGGCATTTGCAACAAAACAAATTCCTTTTGGATAGCATCAGAAGTGGAGCAACCCCATCATATAAAAGCAGGCGCAGCTTATCCCCAAGACCCTAATGAAGCTGCCACTTAGAGGGGAGTAAATCTGACTGAAATGGACTTCATGACCTTCCCAGAAGGGTCCCAAGATGTGAATGTCATCTTAAAAGTCTGAGAGCAAATGCTCAAACCAGGACTGGCTTAATAACTTGGTACACCTCTACTAACTAGCTGAAGTCTACTAGATGCTTTCCACAGACCAGAACTGGGACTAACAGTGGGTCAAAGAAGAAATACAGGCACATTATGAGATCACTCCAGAATCTCACCACAGCTTCTTCTTGGAGCTGCACCCCTTCCCAGGAGACACACTGCATCTTTGCCCACTGGATGTAGATGGTGTGTGGAAAATGGTTACAGACAACAAGGTGACGACCATCAAGAGTAGATCCAGTTAATGTTACCATAATAATTCTATTGGTGGGGATGTAGCAAAGAGGAGGTACAGAAGTGTGTAGCTGACCACCACCCAAAGAATTTAGAAGCATCAGCTGTTCTGGCTGATTATTTAATAAAGCCCAAGCAGCAGAGAGATCTAAACCAAACTCAGAAAGAACTGAAATAATCCAGAACTCCCTCTCAGTAGCACACAAACCCTTGCCCAGAACTTCATGTTTAACCTACTAATATACAGTATAACCCTTTATGTTCCCTTCTACAAGAGACTTGTCTAATCTTCTCGTAAATTAATCCACAGTATCTGCCACTACCAAATCCCTGGCCAAATCCTCCTTTCCTCTTATCATAAAGTGTGCCCCTAGATATTGGAATGAAAAGCTCCAGAGAGATGCAATGTGACAAGATCCTCTCAGGCATCTTTTCTCTATATTAAATCAACTTTGGCAAGACCTTCTTATAAGTGTACCATAATGAGAAGATTATACCACCACAGAAGACTTACCACAAAATGTAAACCACTGATATGCCTCAAGAACAGAAAGGCCAGGTTCTGGAACAGAGTCTTATGGACATATGAGATGAACATTTACCTGTAAGTGATGAGAAAATAGGATTTTAGTTTTACCTGTTAAATCCTTTTTTCTTAATCCATACAGGTTACTGGTAACTTTGGGTAGGCGATCGCCCCCTTTAATAGGCAGGAACAATTCTGAGAAGTGACTGCTGGGTGGAGCCTACCTCCTCTCCTTAGCTTGCAGCTAGTCAATCCCCAGCCAGTAAAATTTGCAGACTAACTATTGAATAGGTAGTAAGAAGGTAAAGGAAGACTCCTGTGAGCATGAGCCCGAAAGGACCCCCACATTCTGCCGCAGGAGAGCCAAGCATAGTCCCTTGACAGGGTGGGAGACCACTAACTTGTATGGACTATGAGAAAAGGATTTAACAGGTAAGACTAAAATCCTATTTTCTCTGTCATCCAATACAGGTTACTGGTAACTTTGGGATGTCCAGCCATTAAGTTCCCCAGGGCAGGAAAAAAACAAGTACCAGGTGCAGGCCCCCAAAGTCACCAGAGCACCAATAGATCCTAAATAGCTCAACACTAACCGCAAAGTGTCAACGGACACTTAACAGGGGTAAAAACAAACTCCATGAACTGTAGCACGGCACACTGAATTAGAGCCAACAGGGCTCAAAAGTGAAAGAGCACAGAGAGACTAAGGAGATCCTAGACAGGCAAGGCTGCCTCCAGGATCTTCCTCCCAAAACTGGCATCAGCCGATCCCAGCACAGCCACACAATAGTGTTTAGAAAAAAAGTGTGCACAGATGATCAAGTGGCCGCCTTGCACAACTGATCAGCTGAAGCCTGGTTTTTGTAGGCCCAAGAAGCCCCAATAGACCTCGCAGAATGAGCCATGACCCTGAAGGGAACAGGCTTCTTCCAAAGTTCGTAAGCCTTACAAATCGTGGACTTGATCCAAGAAGCTATGGTTACCTTGGAAGCAGGCTTCCCTGCCCTAGGACCCTCAGGAATGACAAACAGAGAGTCAGACTGCTTCAAGGACTCAGTGTGATGCACATAGAACTTGAGACAATGCACAACATCCAACAGATGACGATCCCTCTCTTTGTCATAAGTAGGGTTAGGACAGAAGGAAGGAACCACAATATCCTGATTGATGTGGAACTCGGACACAACCTTCGGGAGAAACACTTGTGAGGTGCTAAGCACCACCTTGTCCTTGTTAAAGACCAAAAATACGCACATGCAATACGCACAACACCCACTCAATATACACATGCACAACGCACCACAAAACACACATGCAATATACACACACATGTAATTTGCACACTCACAAAACACACACAAAAACACATGGACAAAACACACGCACACAATACACACACACCACAAACAAAAAAATGCATGCAATACACATGCATAAAACAGACAAAACTCACAATAAACACCAAACACTCAAAACACAACACACACACACACGCCCACAATACACAGATGCACAAACAATACAAACATGCATGACGAAAAAATTAGCAACATGCACACATACAAGCAATACACGACAAAAAATGAGCAAAGCTCACACAACACAAACACAATACATACACGTGCACAATACACATGCAAAACACAAATACACACACGCAAAAAAACCCACACAAGCACAATAAACATGCATAAAAAACACACACACACACACACACACACACACACAACACATACGTGCAAAACACACAAATACACAAATGTAGTACACATGCACAATACGCCACAACAAACCACTACACATACATGTACAAAACACACAATGCACAACACATAGGATACATACAATATACACACAATAAACACCCATACACTCAAACACCACAACATGCACACAATACTTACACACGCACAACAGACATGCCCACGATACAAACATGCAACACACACAATGCACACATGTACAAAAAATGCATACAAGCAATACATCACAACACACAATACGCATAAACACAAACAATACAAATAAATGCAATACATATACACAACGCAAACAGATAATACATACGTGCATGATACACACATGCACAATATATACATGCAATGCATAACGACAATATGCACATAACACACACAAACAACACATATGCCCACAAAACACACGCAAACACCCATGCAATACATACATGCACAAAAAACACAAGCAAACACCCACATGCACAAAAAACACACATAAAAATATACACAAAATACACACACAAACACATGCACAACACACATGCACAACACACATGCACAATACACACTCACATGCAATGTACAAACGCACACGCAATAAGCACACACAGCAACACATGTGCAAAACACATGCGCAAAACACACATGAAAAAGAATTTGTAAAAATAGAAAAAGATTGAAGACCCACACAATCCTTTAATATAGGGCTTGACAAACCCCAGGCGCTAGGTCGCCATAGCAACTAGTAATTGTTTCCTGGCGTCTAAGGTTTTCTTCACTGCAGACTTTTTTTTTTATTATTATTTCAAAATTTAATGGTTAGTAATGTCCGCATATAAATTTATGCTATATTGTAGATTAAAAATAAATAAATTATGTGGAGCAAGTCCCATCTCTCAAACCTTTATGATTTGAGAGATAAAACATTTTAAAGTTCCCCCCTCCTTCCCCTTGCGCTGACATCACACAGAAGGAGATCCCGGTCCCAGGACCTTCCTGCAGATCTTCAGCAGAGCCAAAATACCTGCCAGGCATACTTTGTAGACCATTCCAATTAAGTATTTCTTTTTAGATATTGGTTTTTCGGCTCTCCTGAAGAGCTGCCTCGAGTAGGCCGACACAGATCTCATTCTGTTAGCTTTACAGCTGACATCAAGGCAAGGGGAGGGAGGAAAATGACTTTAAAACCTTTTATCTCTCAAACCATAAAGGTTTGAGAGATTGGACTTGCTCCACATAATTTTTTTTAAAGGGACAGTAATATCCCATAAAAAATGTTTCTACTTCTACCATGTGCCACAAAACCTCTCTCTCAAACCGCTACTGTTTGAGAAATATTCGTACGGATTTTCCTCCCCTTCTCCTGATGTCAGCTGTAAAGCCGGCTGGTCCCTGGACCGGGATCTCCTGCTGTCAGCTAGACGCTGACGTCAGAAGAAAGGGAGGGAGGGAGGAACTTTCAGTGCGAATATCACTCAAACATAGCGGTTTGAGACACAGGATTTGTGGCACTTAGTTTTTGTTTTTTTTACCATCTACAAGTAGAAGATTTTTTTTTCTTTATAGGACATTAGTGACCCTTTAACTCACCAATTTAGCATAAATTTATATGCAGACATTACTAACCCTTTAATCAGACCTCACTGGGGGACCTCGGGGCTCCTGCTGAGGGCTCCCCCCCAGTTACTGATGTCCCAGACAATTTAACTGGGAGATCAATTCTGGTGACAATGAGAAGAAAAACTCACCCCCACCTGTTTCCATGCCTACCCGATATGAGGCTTCCCTGATCCCACCCAAACCAACCTAGAAAGTTTGGGTAAGTGTGGAAGTAGGGGAGAGTCTTGCTCCTCGTCATCACCTGCATTGATCTCTCAGTGCTATAGGCTGGGAGATAATAGTAGAGTCTTCAGGAGGGGCCTTGAGGCCCCCAATGAGGTTTGATTTTTTACATTAAAAACAGAGACCTCACTTTACAGGCTATAATTGCTGAGCCTCAACAATTTTACAAGACAAAAATCAATACTGTATCAAAATAAAACAGAACATAAATAAATCAAATCCCAACCCCTGCAGCGACACACTGTTTGACACCCCCCAACCAGCCTCGTACCTTTGCCCACTGGTAGCCATTCCCCACATACACTCCGTGACCCCAACAGCCTCGTTCCCTAGACACTGGTAATCACAGATCGCCACATTCATTGTCTGACCCCCCCCAGCCCACTAGTTGACAGAGATCCCCACATACACTGAGTGGCCCCACCAGCCTTGTTACCCTGCCCATTTATAGCCACAGACCCCCATATACACTGCCTAACCCCCCTAGCTGGGCACCACCGCTTCCTGTAGCCATAAATAACCCATATACACTTTTGCCCCACCCCCTCCTGGTTCTGCTGTACACACAGGACCCCGCATACAGCCTGGAAACCCCCTACACACACACGGCCTGGTTTCACTGCTAGCCACAGGACCACACTTTACTCTGTCTGACAGATCAACCTTGTTCCATTGGTAGCCAAAGAATCACACACTGTGTTTTTCCCCAGCCTGTTCCACTAAGCTATGAGGGGAGGTTCTTCTCTGATGCAGTGTCTGGCTCCTACAGTAAAACCAAATTTGTCAAGCCCTGCTCTAATTAAAATAAAAGAACAAATGCGTGCTGAGAATGGTTAAGTTACATCATGTCATGAAAAAAATATTATATGAATATATATACAGAGGTTGTTTCCCAAAGACCAAGGAGAAGTGCAATTACCAATTATAATTATATATCCCAAGATTCAACCAACAATGGCCACCTAATGGAAATCGTTAAAATGAGGTAAGAAGAAGAAAAAGCAAGCAATGAAAAACAGAAGAAAAGAGAAGAAAGGGTGAAAGAAAGAGCAGAGAAGGGGAAGGAGGGAGGAAAATAAACAGGGAGGGAGCAACTGGGGCGGGTAGAGACCAGCAGTACCCGACTCACACCAAACTAGAGAAAGACACCTACCTCCAAACCAAATCGGATGGCTACTCAATGAAAGAAGCGAACATCCAGGGATCTGCTAGGATATCCCATGTAACATTTCCTAACCTCAGGGGCCCAGTGCATGAAACAGCATCCAAGTATCATGATAGACCCCCATAAAATCAGTCATGACAGCAACCATTCTCTCCAACTCCATTACATTTTAAACCCTAGACCTCCACTGCACCATGGAAGGAGAAGAACACAACTTCCAATGTAAAGTTATCAAGGCTTTTGCTGAATAGATTAAGATGTGAATGAGAGAGGGCAGGAACTTTCAAGATCCCCAGGCTCTACAACACTGTGTCCATCAGTGAAAGAAGAAAAACAACAGAAAGTGATGAAGTGCAGAACCAACCACCCTTGCTACTGCTGCACTTACATCTCTCCAAAAAGGAACTATATTGGGGCATTCCCACCAAGTATGTACAAAGGTTCCCTTCTCCAAATTACATCTCCAGCAAAGGTCCAAGTCTTTAGGATAGATTCGGGACAACAAAACCGGGATCCTATACCATCCGGAAAGAATCTTATAGTTCCTTTCCCTAGAAGCTGTGTACCTAGTGCAAATCAACTTGCTCCAAAAAATTTGCCTCCAGGTGTCCAAAGTCCAAGTAACCTGCACGTCTTCCTCCTATTTAAGCACAAAAAGCAGTTTAGATCTAGGGGAATGCGAGATCAATAGTTTGCGCAAGGATTAAAGAGGCCACAGACAAGGAGCGGTTGAGGTCATGATGGATTTGAAAATAGTTAAGGGTTTAGGAATAAAACCCCTAGTCACAATATCCAACAAATAATGCATAACCTGCTGGAACTACCAGGAGGTCTGTGTCCCCAGGTCATAATTCCGAGACACAAAGTCCAACTGCACAATACCAGTGTCCAAAACCAGGTTATCCAATGTGTGTAGATTGGCTGCAACCCATGTGTCAAGACATCTCCGTTCAAGACCAGACAAAAACTCAGGGTTACCTTTAATAAACAGACATGGAGAAAGATAAGGCGATAGCTGCAGTCTGCATTTTACTCTATTCCAAACCCCCAAAATACATCCAAGACAGGGGTGTACTCAAAATGCTCTCAGAATGGAACCAGGATGAAAGAAAATAAGTTATACCATAGAGATAGAGGGGTCCAGAAGGGAGCAAGTCCACACCCAGTCCTTCATTGAGACATGCCGAAGATCTAGACAGCGAGATCGTTCCGCTGGTTCCCAGTATAGCTGCAAATCAAGAAGACCAATTCTGCCTGACAGAAAGTCTCCAGGGCACCGCCGCTGATAAACGCAGCATTTTATAACGCCAAACGAAAGAAGATAAAATGATCTGTAGTTGACGGAAGACAGACATAAGAATAGCAATTGGGAGTCGGGAACAAGTACAAAATCCTAGGAAGAATCAACATTTTTAACAGATTGGCCATGCCAAACCAGTAGACATAGAAGTTCCACGAGGACTTAAGGTCCTCTGAAATAGATTTCTGTAACGGTATGAAGTTAGAGTCAAACAAACCATCTGTGGATCTTGTCAAATGTATCCCTAAGTATTTCATGGTTGCCAGGGAAAAGGATATAGGGGAGTTTCAGGCCTATTTATATCACTGACATATAAGGATATACTTCCCTTTTATCGTAGGTTTAACCCTTTGAGTGCCAGAGGAGTAAGGAACACATTGCAAACCACACAAAGTGATAAACTTGTCCCATTCTGGGAGCATTTCTTTAATTTTGTTTTTGTCATTTGTAATGTAATGTAATACAGCTAAAATATGTCAGTGTATTGAGATTAGCATGCACTGCTCCTTTCTTCAGAAAAGCTGTTCTTATTTCAACCCATTTAGAGAGAATACTGGTCAATCACTCCAGAAACACCTAAAAAGTGTTATGGTACTTGGTGTCCTGGAAAAGGCAGGTATGGCTGCTTTGTTAATACATATGACTAGATTACAGGCCTCAGAATTATTACATTTGCTAGCATGAAGTAGTTGGTATAAGTGTACAAAGCCCCCACTTCATTTTTATGCATTGATATAGTTCCTTTAAAATATTATACCTAGGAGACAATCCCTTCAGGCATTCCTCTGCTATCTATTATGGCATTATAACAAACATATTTGATAGTAAGGTAATGGTTGATTGATTATTTGAGAAATTACATCAGGTCTAAATAAAAGCTTAATTTATTTTGGAACAATACTTATCAGTCAAAAGTAAAAGTCAAACTATTGTTTCATTTTCAAGAAATTACTTCAAACAAAACAAATGAAGTGAAAAGCAGCACAATCTTTTAAATGCACAACTTGTAAAATTATAAACAAAAAAGTCCTAGAAAATACTGATAAGTGAGTGCAAAAAAGGAGAAAGCCTGGCCAGTAATGGGCAATCTCCAATGGACATAGCATTTCAGGTCACATGGAGGATATACAAGTCAGCATATGCTTACTATACTTCTAAAAAGCCAACCTCCCAACTAATCTGCAATTACTTATTATGCCTGCAAAATGTTATTATAAGGATGTTTATATTATCTGCACTATACAGGAAACACTATCAAATGTTGTGGATAGTATACGTATAACATTTAGTAAAACACACCAAAGCCATCTTCCATATAAAGCTTACAAAAAAATGTTACAGGCCTATGAGCATATTACTACCATGAATAAAGAAAGTCTTAATCAAACATTCCAAGAGTGAAGGAAAACAAAAAAAAAAAAAAACAAAAAAAAAAAAAAAAACAAACACAAACATTTAATATCTATTTAATTTGCCCAGGTGAGTTTTGTTTTAACTAACCAAAAATATAATTACTTAGACACATAACGATAAAATCATGAAAATGATGAGTAATGCAGACACATACAATGGAGCAGACATGGTAGATTTCAAACAGACACAAGAGGTTTTGAAAGCAACATTGACAGGACTAGAATTATTATACAGGAATGTGATATAAAGGAAATAAAATAGGTGGGATTGATGCATAAATTCATAATCTGCATAGTTAAGGAAGCAATTTCACTTGTATTTAAATGCTACAGGGCATATTTACCAAGCTCAAAAGAGGAGCAAATCAGCAGTTCCATATTTAACAATGAACGAGACTGATTAAAATAATTGTTTAGTTTTTCATTGATAAATATGATGCAGTGGTTTACCTCCAAAATAACTCCACTTTGGGCTACATCAACTATACATCTACATCTAATAAATACACCAAGAAGAGAGCATAGTCATATAGCATTGTGACAGGTGCAGAGTCAATGAATAAAATACAAAGCATAATAAAATTAAAATTCAAGGGGAAGACAGAAAGACTAGATAATGTATTTGTACTTGAAAACGTGATTCAATAAATTATGTTGCAGTTAAAGGAACACAGACACCACAATAAGTTTGGCTGATATAACTTTAAGTCTTTAAATATTTACAGCTAGAATATGTAAATTCTTCACTTTACATGCCTCAAATATAATCATAAACTTGCTCCACAATGCATGTGTAAATTATTCTGTTCAGAGAGCAATAATTTAATTATCTCTGAGTGCAAGAATGGCTGTTCTTTCAGAGCATATGGAAAGACTAGATTTTAGGCCTCAGAAAACAGAATTTTTACAGATGCTAGAATGAAGTTCAGGATTATATATATATATATATATATATATATATATATATATATTTATATTATAAAACCCAGTTTATTTTAGGTGTTCTATTAAACACACTCCCATCTGATCTTTAGCAGTTTTTAATTGAGTAAAGAGGATTCCAGATGGGGTCTTTCAGTTCATTTGTATGTAAACAGACACATAGTTAACAACTGGAAAAACAGTTTCCCACAGTATGAAGAACAAAAACCCCTACAATAAAGTGTTCACTATGGCACAAAACGAATTTGAGAGTAGTGGACCACCAATATCATCAGAAGCTGCAACCTCAACACCACTGGTTTAGGAGAGATGCTGTCAAACAAGACTAACAGCATGCACCATCACTAGGATTCAAAATGAAAGTGGAGAAATTCTAGGACAAGCCAACTGTACCATAGTGGAGAAATAAAAACACTCAAATCAAATTGTGATTTCAACCCCTTGAATGCTAGAGAGGTCTCCAACGCACTGCAAAGTAATGTGTCAAACACCTCCAATATTCAAGGGGTTAAAATCCCAATTCACACCAAAATAAATTTGGGGGATGTGTATTTTCCCCTAAAGTATCAATTGTGTTATTCAGAATATTTCTGTTTTTCTTCTGAACATAAGTGACACTTAAGCAACATAGTTTCATATAAAACCCATATTGGATGGAACCAAAATATAATTCTAAATTATAGAGTGCGGGTCCAGAAAGAGATAGCATAAACTATCCATGCTCCACAGATACACATTCTATAAAATGAAAATAAATATTCGGCAACTTAACATATATTTGAAAAAAAGAGCATTTAATAAGTAATGCACACAAATATAATTGCACTATAACAGAAACAACTTTCCAACAATGAAAGCCAGAACTGACATCGATCGGTAAATAAATGAAAAGCATCTTCTGATTTAGATCTGTCAAAGGGTAACTGGGGTAGAGGACCTGAGAAGACCAACTGCAGTCGGTGATATGTGAGGCCCTGTCAGGCTGAATAAACAACACAGCCTGTGGCCTGCAGCAGCTCTGGTCATTTCATAATTTAGGTGACAGTTTCATTTTATCCCGAGAGTAAGGTCGAGTCGGCCTCTGCCCCAGTCTCCTCTCTGCATCCAGTGCTTCCCCATACCCGTGCTTTCTCCCCACTCCTTTAACTTACTCTCATTTAACACCTCCACCAGATCGGCACAGATTTCACACATCGTTCATGAAGGTGCCTCCGGATCCTGAGCATGGATGGCGCTTATTGCAGCCACGCCAGCCGGTGTATGTGGTGCTGGAGGCTCTAAGGCCTGTCTACGTTTTGAAAAGGGGAGATGGAGTGAATAGGGAGCTTCGTGTGTTTGTTTAAAAGGACGAGTGCTGGATGAAAACCGTAGGAAAACAAACGAATGATAATAAGTCCCCCTCGCAACTAGCGGCGACAAGGAAAGTCACTCACTGCTTCCACCGAGCCATCATCATCACCACAACCGCCGCCATTTTGGTTGGGGATGCTTAGTAACACTCGGTTGTTTCCGCAAAGCAGTCGGGCGTTCGGAACAGTAGTCCCTCCCACACATTCGGAAGTTGACGTTTGTATCTCCACATCGCGTCGCCTCTCAGAGTTGTAGACTGTAGGAAGAGATCTGAATCCTACTTCCGGATGCCGAAAGTGGCGCTGCAGAGTCTGGTTTTGTCGCTTTGAGCTCAGTAGCTATCATCATCCCCTCTGACATTTCAAAAGGGAAAGAAGTTCTACTCAGAGCCGTTTCTCTCACAAAACGATGACGAATTGTTAAAGGCCATACATATCTGTATTGCTCACAGAAATGATTTTATTGACTATATTTTTGTCTTGTACTTTAATTCTCACTACTCTTTATTTCGGCGATCAGTCCTTTACCAGTCTTTGTTAGCTGTAGAATGAACCCAATACAACTCAAATTTCCATCTGTACTTAAAAAAAAGGTACATTAGGGGAGAATAATTAAAAAAGTGTTCTTGTCCGTTTTTGCAAATGGATCCTTAACGCATTGAGTGCCAGAGGGATATGCAATAAATTAGTTGTTATTTATAAAGCATACTAGTTGTTATACTTATAAATGTGGTGACTGCAAAGACTAAGAACAGGTCAGACATGGCCTTAAATATTTGGTGAAAATTCTGTCTCAAAATTGTGGCAAATATAGATATTTTGGTATAAATTTGCTGCTCTACTTTTTTACAAACTTGTTTATAACATTTTTATAAAAAACGTACTACATGTAGTTATATCCTCATTAACTGTCCTTAATAGTTTTAGAACTACCAGTGACAGAATTACAGCCACTTTAATGTTTCTTTTCCAATAACTACACATTCATAAACCTCTCCCATAGTGCTTGAAGAGCAGGTACATTATTGCACCTGCTAAAAATGTACACTTGAAGGGTATGTCAGCATAACACCAGTTTCTCCTTCCTCAGTTGTCGAACACAGGAACCATAAGGTTAAAGGGATAGTATTACTTCAAAATTACTATCCCTCATATTGTAGCCCTTAATAAACGGAGTTAAATGACACCAGCGGCATCTCTCAGACCTTTATGGTTTAAGAGATAGCCGATTTCAAAGTTTCCTTTCCCCTGCTGTCAGCGTTCTGCTGCCAGCAGGAGAATCCGGTCTCTGAATCAAGAGGAGGCTCTTCAGCAGAGCCGATATTTCGTTATGGAAGGAAAAATGATTCATTGAAACAGTCTTCCATGTGTGCTTGGTAACCAAGCACACCTAGAAGACTGTTTCAATGAATCATTCTTCCTTCCATAACGAGATATCGGCTCTGTTTAAGAGCCTCTGCCTGTCCCGGGACCGGATTCTCCTGCTGGCAGCAGAAAGCTGACAGCAGGGGAGAGGAAACTTTGAAATCGGCTATCTCTTAAACCATAAAGGTCTGAGAGATGCCGCTGGTGTCATTTAACTCCGTTTATTAAGGGCTACAATATGAGGGATAGTAATTTTGAAGTAATACTATCCCTTTAAGTAACTACCATTAGGAGGCAGGGTACTTGAAAGCTAAAGCCCTTGGAGGAAGACTACCCCCAGCTCCACTCAATCCCTGCCCAGAAGCAGTTTCTTTCAGTTTTAGTGCTCTGCCTAAAGGAGAGCTAGCTACAGGGTGGATTTTTCTCCATGATTTTTTTACTTTTGGGGAGTTGTTGTCTTTGGGCAGCGTTAGAGCTAGCTACAGGGTGGATTTTTCTCCATGATTTTTTTTACTTATGGGGAGTTGTTGTCTTTGGGCAGCGTTAGAGACTCCAGGTCTCTGAGACCCCTCCCAGAGACGTCATCACTGGACATATTTAAAAAGGCATAGTATTCACTTCACCTCTTATGACTCTCCAGTTCAGGTTATCCTTGAGGATTTGAAGTCCCCAGATAGGATGGTCTTTTTGTCGAGGTACTTTACCATTTTTCAGCTCTACAAGTAGCTGATGCAGCTGCATTAAAGGATTACGCTGATACATTCCTGGATTCTCTTATGAAAATGATGGCCATGTTGTGCACACCCTTAGCCATAGTCTGAGTGGTTGCTCGCTTATTGGAAAAGGTTCAAATTAAGGCTTCCAGGGGTATCTGGTTCATATGATCTCCAGGATTCTCAAAGCTAATCCTCACATTTTGTAGGCAACCTAGCTGTAGTGGCACGCTGTACCGCATGACTGAAGATGTGTCAGCTGATCAGTGTTCTAAGAAGTCCCTTCTTACTCTTTTAGGGGAAACAGCTCTTTAACCCTGAACCGGTTAAGGTCATTAGCCATTCTACTTGAGGCAAGAATTCCCTGTTGCCCTAATTCATGTCTAAAGTCAGTCTTTCCTGCTGAAGTCTCGCTTTTTACGTCCTGTCCTTCCCTTCCCTGCCAGTACTTGCAAGCGACCAAGACACCCATCCCCTCATTGAGATAAACCCATTTCCACCCCAAACTCAAATCACCCTCTTTGAGCAAAAAATCTTCCACTGACAGGTCTTTATCAGCATGCCTTATGGAGTCCAGGACCACCTCAGGCAATTGGTGGGCAGCTGCAACATTGCACTGATGTTAGCCCATTCTGTGGTGGATACTTGGGTTTTGCAGGTTCTTTTAAAGGGTTACCATGTAGACTTCACGGCCCCTCCTCATCATCACTTCTTCATGTCAAGACTTCCTCAAGATCCTATGAGGGCTTTTAGATTTCAGTAGAAAGGCTAAGTCTTCATAGATATGCAGGTTTTGATTCCATTCCCCTTTCAAGAAAGGTTCCTGGTGTTCTATTCAAACCTCTAAAAAATGATGACAGTTGTCATATGGTTCTACTTCTGAGACATCTCAATCATTTCATTCATTCACAGAGGTCCAAGATAAAATATCGGTGTTCTGTTATATCCATTATGTGTGCCTGTGTGTTTCTGGCTTCTCTGGACATAAGGGAAGTGTACCTTCATGTGCCAGTTCATGTGAAACATCAATAATTTCTCCTGTTTGCCTTTGAAGATCACCATTTCCAGTTTACAGCCCTTCCCTTTGGTTTGGTAATTGGTATTCCACAAAAATGATGGCAGCTTTGTGAGGACACATTTGGTTACAAGGGATCTCCGTTACAACTTACTTGGACAATCTTCTGCTGAAGGTGCCTTTGACAGAGATCTTGTGTCACCATCGTCAGATGTGTTTGTCCATTATACTTGAGGGTATTGGGGTCCTTGTTTTTTTATTCCCTGTTGCCCACATGGACCTTGCAGCTGGACATTCTGAGAAATTGGTCCAGGCAGCAGGGTCATCTTTCCAGTGTCATGTCATCTCATCCCAGACAAGGCTTGATCTATGATGCTGCCAAGGTCAGGAAACCCACCTGATGTTGGATTGCCTGTTCGTCATAATGGACTGGTCCATAGTGACGAACTGTGCCACTCCATCAGGATGGTAGGGGCACGTTTGGCCCCCAGGTGTCACAGGGCCTCTGGTGCAGCCAGGGGGCTCGGCTTTCA
Source organism: Rhinophrynus dorsalis (assembly GCA_037306005.1). NCBI lineage: Eukaryota > Metazoa > Chordata > Amphibia > Anura > Rhinophrynidae > Rhinophrynus > Rhinophrynus dorsalis. The sequence goes on from CM074720.1 coordinate 118,227,271, forward strand.
GTAGCCATGCTGGAACTTTGGGCAATTCATCTGGCTATTCAGCATTCTTAGTAGCTCTATGTCCTTCCAGTTCAGAGTTAATGCATTCCAGGGGCAGACAGTGTGGTGACAGACTGCCTCAGTCATCAACTGCTGGACCCCAGGGAGTGGTAACTAAAGCAGTCCATTTTTGACTGTAATTCGAAAGTGTAGTGTGGCATTAGCATGCCTAATGAAGCCTCAGATGAACCACAAGGTTCCTTAGTTTTGCTCCAGATCCTGGAATACTCTGGCTGCCTTAGTGAATACTATGGTCATCCTTGGCATTTCCCCCTGACATATCCATTTCCTCCTCATCCTCTGGTTTCCATAATATTTAGAAAGGGCAAGATGCACTGGCTGCACATAATCTTGATTTCATCTTAAAGACCTTGCATACGTGATTATCAGATTAGCCTTGTTATTGTGTGCTGTGCAAGTTTAGTTTCCATTGACACTTTATTTGGTTTGGGCTGTTTGGGAGGAACACATTTTCAATATATCCAAGGTAATGAGTCCAATGAAGAACGGTCACAAATAATTTACCTTATATAGGAAGCAAATTAATTCTGCTGTGATGCAGTGTTAGAAGTTGCATACATGATAGCCAAGTGTTTGGCTGTTTTGGTAGCAGCTCAAAGATCATTGTGGATAAAGAATTGGTCAGAGGATATCTCTGAAAAAGACCATGACTTAAATTCTTTTAAGTCATGGTTTCCAGCAAAGAAATTGAAAGATCAAAATGTGAAAAAAGCATCCCTCTCCTTCAAAACAAATCTATCATTTTTTTATCTTCGTCTCAAAACTCATGGTTTTTGCTTCCTTGAAGATGGTAGACCAGTCACATCGAGGCAATACTCATTCCAGATGACATCTGCCAAGGAGTCCATTTTCCCAAGGGCTTCTTGGCAAGGGAAGAAACAATCATAAAAAAAAATCATCCTTCAAAGCAGCTACATTATGATGGTGGCAGTCCAGGCCATCTTGCAAACTCTTCCTTGGCAGGAGGATTACAAATTTTCTATCATCAATTCAGAGAATGTACAACAAATATTTTAGTGACACAGATACTCATATCTGGCTACCAGCTTCATAAGGCTAATTCTACTACAATAGTAATTCATGACATTCTATTCCAATCTTTTCATAGTCCACAAAAAGGACAGTGGCTGTTGTCATATTATGGACTTCAAGAGTCTCAATCACTTTATTGATTTGCCTTGGGTCAAGATGAAGTCTCCGAGCTCTGCCATTAATGCCATGTGCCCAGGGGAGTTTTAGCTTCCCTAAACATAAAAAATCCAGCAATCTTGGGAGGGCATCAGGTAGATAAGATGCTGTGATGCACACAAATAGCTCGCTGAGTTATGAAACGCTTCTTGCCAATTTCTGCGAGAAACACAGTTTTGAAAGTCTCAGATGGAGAGGACTGAAGAGCTTCTAGTACTAGCTTTAAGTCCCATGGTGGAATAAGGTCACTGTATGGAGGAATTATTCTTTTTACATCCTGAAGAAATGTTTGAATTTCAGGGATATGGCAATTTTCCTTTGAAAGAGAACTGACAATGCTGACACTTTAACTTTGAGGGAATTAACCCACAGACATTTGCAAGAACTCTAGAAAAGATGGAAGGTGGAAGAAAAAAGATTCTAGCCATTTGTTAGAACATAAAGAAAAGTATATCTTCCAAATAGAGCACACAGAGGTTTGCGAGCACTGAGCATGGTTTGAATGACGAGGGAACTCGGTCCCTTGATCTTTATTATTTTGGTCTCAAGTTCCACGCTGTCAGAGCTAGATCGAGTAGGTTGTGATGGTGAATTAATCCTTGTAAAATAAGATCTGGACTCTGAGGTAGACTCCACGGCTCAGTCATTGACATATCTGTCGGTTGATGAAACCAAGGTCTCCTTGGCCAGAATGGAGCTATGAGAATAGTGTTTTCACTCTGTCTGGGTTTTTTTCTCCACCAACCTTTTTCATGATTGGAGGATAGTACTTTAAAGTCTTTCTGGTTCTGCCTTCCTGAGCCCAATCTTCTAGCTACCCTGCGTACACAGTGAATCTTTGATTCTGATTTGACCTCGGTTTTGTTCCTAACTACTGTTCCTGTCTGCTCCTTGTTCTGCTTGAATTTCTGTTACAACCTGGCTGGGTTCTCTGACTCCGACTTTCTCTGCTGTTACCCAGTTTCATCCTGGCATCCATCTCCGACTTCCATTGCTGTTCATTTTTCTTGGTACTTGACTTGCTCTTGAACAAAACGTTGGCATGTTAATTTGGGGTATTCCCCAGTCATCTGTTATCTGAAGGAATATTTCCTGTTTTAATTCCTATTCCCCTGGGTCTATGGTCTGGGACTGATGTATTCTGCCTTCTGATTGTTCACTCCCGGAATGTATATGGCGGACAATGCTGGAACGTTATTTTCCATCCAGAGGAGTATCTCTTCCATTTCCATCCAAGCACCTTTGCTCTTTGTTCCTCTCTGGTGGTTTATATAAGCCACTGCAATAAGATTGTCAGATTGAAGCCAAATGGGAAGGTTTTCAGGAATCTTTGTCCATGCTGAAAGTGCAGTGTGAATTGCGTGTAACTCTAGAATGTTTATGGGTTAGGTATGATTCTGATAGGGGCAATTGACCCTGAATAGAAAGATGTTCGTACACTGCTCCTCATCCAGATAGATTAGCAAGTTTGTGACTATTTTCAATTCTGTCATGAAGAAATTATTTTCCATGTACAGGTTTGGAATTGTGCACCACCACCACTTTAGTGACTGTCTGGTGGTCTGTGATAGTCATCATGTGATGAGATGGTTTAAATTTTTGGACCAGTAGTAGAGTAATTCAGATTGTAGAGGTCTCATGTGAAACTAAGCAAAGGGAACTGCCTCAATTGTGACTACCATTTTTCCCATTATCTTCATACAGTGACTGACTGACAGATCTCTGGTTGGGTGCTAAACCTCTGATTTTTTTCTTGAAGATTTGAAATTCTCTTTTAAGTTAATTGTACCTTTGCTTTTGGTATCGAATATCAGTCCTAAGAATAGAATCTGTTGGGATGGGGACAATTGGGATTTCTTTAGGCTGACAATCCAACCATGAGTTTTCATTATTGGCAAGGTTAAATGAAGGTGTTGTAGAGTGAGTTCCTGAGACGGAGCTTTTAACAAAAGAGCATCTAGGTATGGAGTCAAGTTTACTCCTTTGGACCGAAGGCTGACATCACAGGAACCATCAACTTGGAACACGATCTTAGTGCTGTAACTAGTCCGAAGGGAAGTACCAAGAAGTGGAAAGCATGTATTGCCAGTGTTTGGGCCATATTAGGATGTGTGGGTACACATCTTTAACGGCTATTGATGACATAAATTCCTCTGGTTCCATGGCTGCTATGACTATGATTTGATAGATTCCAACAAGGAATTGGTTCTCTGCATTTAGATCCAGGATTAGATGGAATGTCTTTTTTGGGAACCATAAAATGATTGGAATAAAAGCCTTTGAACTTCTGTTCTTTTGGTACTGGGATTATCACCCCATTCTTTAGGAATTTTTCAAATAGATAAAATGCTTACTGGAGTAAATTTTCTTTGGGTACTCTGGACATGATGAATTGAGGTGGTGGTGGTAGTGTCAGGAACATCCTGTACCCTTTTTGTATCAACCGAAGTACCCACTCATCTCAGATTGACATCCTCCATTGTTGAATTTAGTGCTGGAGTCTTCCCTCTAGTGGAGGATCTCTGGGAGGCTCCGGACCTCCAACTTCATGCTGGTCTGGGTTTAGACTCCGCTCTCTTGGTCATATTTTTCTTTTAAACTCAAGCTTTTGTTTTGTTTTGGTTTTTTTTTTTTTTAAATCATAATGAAATGTATCTCCTGGCATGTTAGGTGATGCTTGCCTGCAAGAGTTTTTACCACAATATATGAGTGATTTCTTCTTGAAATCAAATCTTTTTTGTTTATTTTATTGTAAAAATGTGTTTTAGTAATGATCCCTTGAATGGTAAAGCTACTAAAGCTTTTTTTAGAGGCAGAATTTGCATTCAATATCTTTAGCCATAGGGTTCATTGTGCTATGAATGTAGAAGCTGAACATTTAGGTGCTAATTTGGCTATCTCCAAGGCTGCTTCACCTATATAGGTGGTGGCTTCTTGAAGGTAATCCAAAAGGGGAGAATATCCTTGTGTGGTGTATTGGCTTGTATGATTTGTGCTTGTCAAGTGTCTGCCACTCTACATGCCCACACGGATGCAAACGAAGCTCTAATGATAACTTGATGCCCTAAAAAAAAAATTTGTCAGTTGCGTCCTTAAGGGTTGCTACATTTTGCATCTGTATATTAGTAGTATTGGGATTTACTGGCCAACAGACTACCTTGTCTTGGGGAAATGGAGTGAGTATGTTCAAATTTCTTGGATATAACCGAGGCTATTCTGGATTATACCACTAATCTATGATATTTGGTCAAGTTCATCATAAGCAGGAAAGGTGATGGAGGATTTAATTTTTTTACGCTTAAAGAGGGATTTAGATGAGGTATTAGATACTTGTTGGTCTGAAACTTGGAGAACATCTAGAATTGCTTTTCTTAGAGAATCTATTGATTCAGTGTCATTGTCATCATGAGTGGACCTCTCTGTCATAGTCATGGGTGATTCACTGTTATCAATGGGTAATTCACCCTTATCCTCTGATGAACATTGCATCAAATTTATAGTATCTCTTGAAATATTTTTAGGAGGGGGTCTTTTAACAGGTGTTTCTGTTAACCATAAATCTAAAACTTTCTCCAAAGTATTGGCTGTTTAACTAGGTAAAGCCTTAGGGGGGCAAATCCTTTTGGTAGGAGTGTCTAAACATTTTGCATATTATGTAGCATTGTTTGAAGTTTTAGCACCACAAGTAATGCATGATGCAGTAGTGCCTTCATTACCCATTGCGGAATGAAATATTTAGATTTTTGTCATAGTGGAATAAAAAAAAAAAAAAACAATTAATTTGATCAAAATTGTCCCAAAGGGACTAATATAAGAAGCTATTGGGTTTCAATGGCATGTTCCAAGCTAAGCCAAATTGGAAGGCTATGCGAACATATATAGAACAGCTCCAATGGGGCTAATCTGTGCTGCCCGTTAATATAGTTTGCTGTCTGTTTCTGAACCAGCAAAAGATGCCCTGCTCCAGCAGAACTAGAACAGAGGCAATATGGACTTTGTCTTTGTGAGATGAGAAAAAGCTCTGCTCTAACAGAGGTAGACTATAATGGCAGTGCTTTCTCTTCTGTGAGGTGATTGTATGTGCATGCGCATGTGAGCCTGCCCAATGTGTAGTGAAATATCACAAAGGAGAAGGAAAGTCTATTGTAAAGGAAAGAAGTATAAACTACCATGTAATGCTCCTCCTATTATATGAAGGGGAACTCTATGTGGAAATCATGACCTGAATAAGCATAATCCACGATGCTGTCCACTTGTTCTTGTAATGTGGAGATATAAAGCTTCTTCACTCACAGCCAATGGCTGAGCTTCAGTCTACACAGCAGTAATTAAATAATTATACTGTCCCAATGGGACTAGTGGAGTTAATACACGGCTCGTCCACAACATGAGGGCCCCCAGAAACTTTGTAAGTAAATAAAATATTAAACATTAATTAAAGTTGACAAAATCCTTCTCTGGAGAAGAAAACATCGTGGACCTCCTGAGGGACACTTGTGTCATTGTCCATGTGTCCCCTCAAGACTAAAAAGGGAGCTTTTCTAGTTCAATAAATCTCTCTTCTAGCTTTTTAAGGAACACTAGGCATATCACATAGCCAAAATAGATATACCTAGCAAGTTTTTGGCCAGTATTTTTTTCTTCCTGATTTCTATCATGTATAAGTGAGCTACACCGTGGCATAAAGGAGCGGATAGGAGTAGCTAGCTGCACATACTTTTTTCTAATTTTTAAATGCTATGACTCCTCACTAAGCATCATGGTCTCTATGCCAGCCCTTTACAAAAAAGACTAAAAGAGAAAGGGAATTGTCAAGTATAAAAATCCCATATTAGAAGTGTATTTGGAAATATAGTACACCTACTTACAGTGACACTTACCTATCACTTTCTCTAAAACACTGTTGCTTGAGAGCTCCTTATTTCAATTACTTCTATCCCTTTAAATTACACTATAATGTGCACATTTGTTTAATTGTCCAATAAATATTAGGGTTATGAATAATAAAGTTACAATGCATTTTTTTTTACCAATGTTACTTTAGATAAGCCAGTCCTATTACAGTCTCTATTACAAACAGATGTAGCGGATTCAACTTGCTTGTGATGGTATCACTGGTCAGATCGTTCCATATCGTATATGCAAACAAGGGAAATAATCTCCAATTAGAAATCACTAATTGTCTAATATGACAAATAATCCAGTAACCACTTACAGTTGAAGTTTTATCATCCGTCCTCAATCTTTCAAAGAATCCGATCCGTTCACTCCAGCCCACGATCTCCGTCTCAAATCTCTCTCTCCGTCTCCTCTATATAGGGTTAACCTCTTCTCCCAGCCAAACCATATAGAAAGACAGACATTCAGTTTCAAACTGATGCTATTTTGTAGCAATAAATCAATATCCACTCACGTTGTTTGTTTCCTCCGTCCAGCAATGGATAGTCAAATCAGATCCACCAGTGTCCAGCCATCTCTAAAACCCCGCTGTTTGCATTAATAAACACTGGGATAGTCAAATATTAAAACTTTATTCATAATATAATCAAATAATCAACTAAATAAAAACATATATAAATGTTTAAATTATTTCTTAAACTTAAAATAATAATGCCGCCTGTTCCCAATTCAGACTCTGAGACCGTTAAATCTATGGTTGCAGCGACCCGCACCACTCCAAACAGAAATGTTGTTAAAGTATCCACACACTCTTAGGTAGGGATAAAATATTAACGGTAGCAAGTCTGATAAACAGGTGGGCACACTCCCTATACGCCCAACGCGTTTCGTACAGTTGTACTTCATCAGGGGCAATCATCCGATCGCTATTATCTAAAAGTATTTAAAGCATTTGGGGAAACAGTGTCAATGTGTAGCGTTCTCTCTTTCTCTCAATTAAACCAACTTTATCAATAAAAAGGGGGAACACAGAGTTCAATCTCATAATAACACCTAGTATCAATAAATACTTACAGATAGAATATAAATATACATCATCTACTTATAGTTATATTAGCTTCAATATACCATTATCAATTCTATAATTTAGACAAATTGTAAATAGCATATTTAAAGCATTTAAAACATTTCTCACATAATAAATCATTTTAAAAAACAATTAAGGTCTATATTGATATTCAGACCTTTAGGGGTTAATGTTTTTAACTGATATATCCATTCAGTTTCTACCTTGGATATTTTTACCATCATATCCTCACCCCTCCAACTTCGCTCTATTTGCTCAATACCCACAAATTTTAGCAATGTTGGATGTCTATTATGTTTCAATGCAAAATGTTCAGAAACACTATGTGTCTCCATTCCCTTCTTAATGTTTCTGATATGTTCAGCAATCCGTATATGTAGGCACCTAGATGTTCGTCCCACATATTGGAGACCACACGGACATTCCTACATGTAAACAATGTTTTTACTATTGCATAAAATAACTTTTTCTATATTAAATTCTTTATTTGTCTGATTGCTTCTAAAACTCATAATATTCCTATAATTACTCTTACTAGTCCTACATACCAGGCACCTATTACACCTATAGAAACCCTTTAATTCTTTCTTAAAGTAAGATACTTTAGGGTCCTCATGATTTATAAAACTTGGTACCAATCGATTTTTTAAATTCTGTGGACGCCTATACATTACTTTAGGTCTCTCTGGTAAAATAGTCCTCAGCTGTGGATCTTTCAAGTATAGGCCAGTATTTCCTAAAGATGGATTCTATATTTTTATAGTCACTATTATATCGTGTGACAAAATTAGGACAATCTTTTCCACAATCTTTTCTTTCAGAAATACTGGTTTGCTTTTGTACTGGATCTTCATTTAAAACCAAAGCCTTTGCTAAACTAACCTCATTATATCCCTTAGATAGAAATTGTTTTTCCATATGTTCTAAACATACACCTCTATCAGTACAATTCCTCTGAATCCTCTTGTATTCCCCACGTGGAATACTCATTATCCATGGGCGAACATAGCAGCTCTGTGGGTTAATATAGCTGTTACTATACGTAGGTTTTTTTTTTTATAAGTGCAAGTTTTAATACTTCCATTTCCAAGATATATATATTCAGGTCCAAAAAATGCACACTCTTCTTGTTGGAGACAGAAAAAATTTAAGTCCCTTATCATTGGAGTTAATAAACTCCAAAAATTCAGCCAATGACTGCTCTGTGCCTTTCCAAATGCACAGACAGTCATCAATGTACCGTTTCCATAGGATTATGCCTTTATTAACCTCCCGAGGTTTATTAATATATTCTTTTTCCCACTCTCCCATATAGATATTTGCAAAACTGGGGGCAAATTTGCTCCCCATTGCAATTCCAAGGCGCTGAAGATAGAAATTGCCTTCCACCCAAAAATAATTCTTAGTGAGAATAAAATCTATACACATTAATAAAAATTGTATCTGATCTATTTTTAGAATTCCTTGTTTCATAAGTGCATTTCGTAATGATTCTCTTCCCTTTACATGATCACTTACTGTATAGAGGGAGGTCACATCACTAGTAATTAGATGTAATTCTTCGTCCCATTCTATATCTTTCAACACATTAATCACATCCCCCGTGTCCTTCTAATATGAAGGTAATGCTATCACTATATCTTGAAGAAAAATGTCGACATAATGTGAGAGATTAGCCGTTAAGGAATTAATCCCTGATGCTATCGGCCTCCCAGGCGGGTTCTCTCTGTCTTTATGTATTTTGGGCAGTATATAAAAGACAGGGATTTTTGGGTTCTCAACATTCAAGAATTGGAATTCATTTTCATTCAAAATACCTTTTTTCTTTTGCATATTGCAATAGCATAACCAGTTCTTTAAATTTTTTAGTTGGATCCCCTTTCGATCTTTGGTACACTTTTTCGTCAGTAACTTGTTTCATCATTTCCATATTTTTCTTTGTCCAATAATACTATTGCACCTCCCTTATCAGCCGGTTTAATAACCAGTTCTTCATTCTTAGATAATTCCTTCAAAGCTTCATTCTCTTCTTTAGTCAAATTATATTTAGGTTTCTTCAATTTAATCTCCTCAATGCAACAGTAAAAACGTTTACATGTTGGAATGTCCGTGTTGTCTCCAATATGTGGGACGAACATCTAGGTGCCTACATATACGGATTGCTGAACATATCAGAAACATTAAGAAGGGAATGGAGACACATAGTGTTTCTGAACATTTTGCATTGAAACATAGAGATCCGACATTGCTAAAATGTGTGTGTATTGAGCAAATAGAGCGAAGTTGGAGGGTTGAGGATATGATGGTTAAAATATCCAAGAGAGAAACTGAATGGATATATCAGTTAAAAACCTTAACCCCTAAAGGTCTGAATAGCAATATAGCCCTTAATTGTTTTTTAAAATGATTTATTATGTGAGAAATTTTTTAAATATGCTATTTACAATTTGTCTAAATGACAAAATTGATAATGGTATATTGATGCTAATATAAGTAGATGATGTATATTTATATTCTGTCTGTAAGTATTTATTGATACTAGGTATTATTATGAGAATGAACTCTGTGTTCCCCCTTTTTAATGATAAAGTTGGTTTAATTGAGAGAAAGATAACACTACACGTTGACGCTATTTCCCCAAATGCTTTAAATACTTTTAGATAATAGCGATCGGATGATTTCCCCTGATGAAGTACAACTGTACGAAACGAGTTGGGCGTATAGGGAGTGTGCCCACCTGTTTATCAGACTTGCTACCGTTAATATTATATCCCCACCTAAGAGTGTGTGGATACTTTAACAACATTTCTGTTTGGAGTGGTGCGGGTCGCTACAACCATAGATTTAACAGTCTCAGAGTCTGAATTGGGAACAGGCGGCATTATTATTTGAAGAAGTTTAAGAAAGAATTTAAACATTTATATATGTTTTTATTTAGTTGATTATATTATGAATAAAGTTTTAATATTCGACTATCCCAGTGTTTATTAATGCAAACAGCAGGGTTTTAGAGATGGCTGGACACTGGTGGATCTGATTTGACTATCCATCGCTGGAGGGAGGAAACAAACAACGTGAGTGGATATTGATTTATTGCTACAAAGTAGCGTCAATTTGAAACTGAATGTCTGTCTTTCTATATGGTTTGGCTGGGAGAGGAGGTTAACCCGATATAGAGGAGACGGAGATCGAGGACTGGAGTGAACGGACAGGATTTTTTGAAAGATTGGGGATGGATGATAAAACTTCAACTGTAAGTGGTTACTGGATTATTTGTCATATTAGACAATTAGTGATTTCTAATTGGAGATTATTTCCCTTGTTTGCATATACGGTATGGAACGATCTGACCAGTGATACCATCACAAGCAAGTTGAATCCGCTACGTCTGTTTGGAATAGAGACTGTAATAGGACTGGGTTATCTAAAGTAACATTGGTAAAGAGGAATCGCCTGTTTGTATACATTTATGTGTCACTTTTGGATTTTATTACCTATTGGAGTATAGTAGGTTTTGGGCTGATCCGTTTTTTGCTTTGTGAAATAAACATACTGTACTTGGGGAACAAGGCGCCGAGACAGTTATAATATTTTACAATGCATTTTGTTTAAACCTTTGAAACTTACATTTTCCTGTTTTTGTTTTACATTATAACTTTCTGATATACTCCTAGTTCAGATAATTTCCACTGTGAATGTACTGAAGGTATATTGAAAGAGTATCAGTTTATGGATCTGCTGTTTGAGCAGCTGCAACACCTCTGTCAGGAGATCCATTCGGTCTAAGAAATTATCATTTCCTTGATAATTTACAGTAGGCATAACATACATGTTCTAAAAGATAGTTTGTCTCAGAGAATGTGCCCACCAGATGTCCCCCTTTCTCTTCCACTGTAATATAAGGTGACCGAATACTACTATGCCCACCTCAGATGGAGATACATCAAACTGGTATCCAAGCCCAGAAACTTACTCTCGTGCGCGCGTGTGTGTATGTATTTAGAAAAAGAAAACATTCATGAACAGTCCAAAGGATATGAAGGTCCCTTCATCAAACCTAAGCTATATCCACTGTACAAAAAAAAAAAAAATTAATAATAATAATAAATATATTTGATATTAACCCATTGCATTCTTCAGACCTCATACCATACGTGTGGCACTCTCTCTCTGAGAAATGGTTACCAGAAAGGGCCACATGGCTACTATACTTCCATGGCCCTCTGTGAAGCTGTCATTGCACTTTCTTCTTAGCTGATCAATTAATTTGTAGTAGGTGCTTTAGTTCAGATGTAGCAATTTAGATACATGAGTTACCTTGGTATTGGTGATACTAACAGTTAACATTTTAATACAAACTTCAATAACTTCTCCCGGTCCACCCACACACTCTCACTCAGGATCATGATCCCACAAACACACTGTCACCTCCCACAGATAAACTGTAACCCTCCATACACTCTGTTTCAGTATGAGGGTGTAATGTTTCCATAAAATACAAACTCAGGGATAAACTTAATAGCAACTCTTTTATTTAACGCTTTTCATCTCTTCAGTCAACCTCACTGTCTGTTTTCAACTGTCACTCCTCCACTTCCTGATTCCAGCCCTTTCTCCTTAAAGGGAGAGAGATGGTTTGCTGTATGTTACAGAGGGCAAGCCTCAAACACCACTTTCTATTTGTTCTCTCAGCATATTGCTACATTGCCTCAACTGAAGAGCCACCGTGTGTTATGTTACCTCAGCTTAACTAAGGAGGAGTTACTGCTCCCATTGGGTGATTCAATGGGGGAGTGATTTAAATCATGCAGGGAGTTGGCCCACCCACCACTATCCAAGTGACTGAAAAAGCAAAATGGCTGCCACTTGCACCACAGACACACTCTCACTAACACTCACTCACACACATACACTCACTCACTCTCACACCCTGGAAGCCAGCACGATCCACCTTCCGCCATAGTATGTGCAATTACCACATGCATTTCAACTACATGAATGAATGCCACTCACTCATACCCCGGGAGCCAACACGATCCACCTTCCACCATAGTATGTGCAATCACCACATGTATTTCAGCAATATGAATGAATACCACAGTGGAGGCATAAGTACAAACACAAACTCATTACAATGACACATAAGTCACCCCCTTATGACTCAGTTCTCTGTGTGTGTGTGTGTTACATGTCTGTATCACACTATGTGTCTGCATGTTGTGCATTGCATGTGTGGGTATGACTGTGTCGCTCTTTATGCATCTCAGTGCATGCGTGTGCATTTGCGTGTGTGTGTGTGTCTTGCATCCGTGTTTGTGCATTAATTCCCTATATAGCCTGACGGGCAGCTCCATCCAACATTGCTAGTCCAATATAAGAGGAACCGTGGGGTAAAGTTCCCTCCTCCAGAGGGCAGGGCATTTAAAAAAAAGACAGGGCCTTTGAGGTGGAGACCCTCTTCTTCCTTCCAGCTTTACCCCCACCCCTCAGTTTCAAGTGACCTGCTTCAGGAAAAGGGCAAACTGGCACTGCTCTCTTACATTTTTATGCTTAGATAATGGAGCTTTATTATCCCCCATTAGGCAATCTCCCATTAACTGGTTTCCCTACAGTTGGACTGACCATTTCCCTGTGGAGGCTGACTCACTACTGAATGTCACTGAGGTTTGGTATTGGAAAAAAAAAAAATTGAAGTTTGGTAAGTTAACCATTTGAGTGCTACGGTACTTTCTATTATTTGTCAGCTATTATACTTGGCATTTGCTAAAACGTGATTTTTATTTTTTTTTTTTTCCACTGTTTAGCACCCAGTCCTTCTCATTTGGTTTCTGGCTATGTGTTCTGTTTTAATAACACGTTCTGTTCTTGACTATGATTATATTGCTCTTTATAGCCTTTCTCCTCCGATTTGAACAGATCGCTTTTTTGCATTTAGGTATATCCATCTTTTAGCTTTATTTCTGTAATAGCTTTATGTTCACATTTATAGAATGTGACCCCTTAACATCCGGGGAGGTAGAATCAAGGACTACATTGATATCATTCGGAGAGCTGGCACGTATACCGGATCACTGTAAGAGAGACTGAAACTGAACGCTCCGGTCTTGGAACAGTCCGTTTCAGACTACTGTAGAGATCACATCACTCCCGCACGATCACTGGAGGCACAAAACCAATGATATGCCAGGACCATCACCAGTCCCTTAAGGGATTAAGAACTGGAGCCCACTTTGAGGACATCTTTGCTCATTACAGGGACATATCTCTGCACTTATTTCACCTACAAGGGTAAGAGTGGGCTCAAAATGAATTGTGAAAGGTGGTACTTTAGCACACAGAGACTTGTCTATCATCCTTTCCCGTTCTAGTTTAAGCCCTTGCCATCAGGTAAGTACCTTTTTGGATATTTCGGCACTCCCAGCCCAGGAATGCCAGACCCTGGCTAAATTCCACAACCCCCATGCTATGCACCTGTTGTTGAGCTGCAGAACATCTGTCCAAAGTCTCATTCTGTTGCTGACTTCCAACATTATAAATTCACTTAATAGAACCAAACATAATAATATTGAAAGTTGCAATATAGATCATAGGATGGTACACATTTATAGTATGTAAAATATACAGTGGGAGCAGGATACCATCCTAAAAATGCAATATGAGAGAGAGAATAGGAGAGCGAACCCTGTGTATATAGAAATAAACAATAATCTCCAGCAATCTGTTTAACTCTGTAGGGGTTAAATTGGTGCTACGTTTTAAGAGAAACATATGGAGACTGGCCACTCAACCATGATTAACATAAAATGTACAAACATTAAAACACTATAATGCTATCCATTCACGTAGGTATAAAAATATTCACAGCACAGCATTAACCCTTCAGGTGTGTGTGTGTGTGTGTGTGTGTGTGTGTGTGTGTGTGTGTGTGTGTGTGTGTGTGTATATGTATGTGCGCGCGCGCGCGCCTAATGCTGGCCTTACTGCGGTCACAGATTATTATAAATATAAGCAGCATAAAAATGTATATTTAGGTAAGATGAGGACAGACCTCTTGCTGCGCCTCTCCATAGGTTGAACAGCCTGATACCACAGTGAGAGGCAAATCAGAGAATGTGACATAGACCAGTTCCTTACTGTCTCTCTCTGTAACACACCTGTGTCCTGAACGGCTTAACACCACAAAGGGGGCAGATATAGAAAGTGGTGGAAAAACTCTGCCAAGACAAAAATAGATAATATTTTAGTCTTACCTGTTAAATCCTTTTCTCTTAGTCCATACAGGTTACTGGTAACTTTGGGTAGGAAATCAGCCCCTTTAATAGGCAGGAACAATTCTGAGAAGTGACTGCTGGGTGGAGCCTACCTCCTCTCCTTAGCTTGCGGCTAGCCAATCCCCAACCAGTAATATTTGCAGACTAACTATTGACTAGGTAGTAAGAAGGTAAAGGAAGACTCCTGTGAGCATGAACCTGAAAGGACCCTCACGTTCTGCCACAGGAGAGCCAAGCATGGTCCCTTGACAGGGTGGGAGACTAGTAACCTGTATGGACTATGAAAAAAGGATTTAACAGGTAAGACTAAAATCCTATTTTCTCTGTCATCCAATACAGGTTACTGGTAACTTTGGGATGTCAAACCATTAAGTTCCCCAGGGCAGGAGCAAAACAAGGACCAGGTGCAGGCCCCCAAAGCCACCAAAGCACCAGTGAACCTACAGATCATAAATAGCTCAACACTAACCGCAAAGTGTCAACGGACACTGTACAGGGGTATAAAAAAAACAAAAAAAAAACTGAACTTTAGCCCAGCACACTGAACTAGAGCCAACAGTGCTCAAAAGTGAAAGATTACTGAGACACTAAAGAGATCTTAGACAGGAAAGGCTGCCTCCAGGATCTTCTTCCAAAGCTGGCATCGGCTGATGCCAGCACATCCACACGATAGTGTTTAGAAAAAATGTGCACAGATGACCAAGTGGTCGCCTTACGAAACTGATCAACTGAGGCCTGGTTCTTGTAGGCCCAAGAAGCCCCAATAAACCTCGCAAAATGAGCCGTGACCCTGAAAGGAACAGGCTTCTTCTGAAATTCGTAAGCCTTACGAATAGTGGACTTGATCCAAGAAGCTACCTTGGAAGCAGGCTTCCCTGCCCTAGGACCCTCAGGAATGACAAAAAGTGTCAGACTGGTTCAAGGACTCAATGCGATGCACATGGATGTAGAGTTGTCTCAAGTTCACAGATGAAGATCCCTCTCTTTGTCAGAAGTTGGGTGAGGACAGAAGGAAGGAACCACAATCTCCTGATTAATGTGCAGCTCAGACACCACCTTCGTGAGAAACTATTGTGAGGTGCAAAGCACCGCCTTGTCCTTGTGAAAGACCAAAAATGGTGGTCTACAAGACAGGGCATGCAGCTCCATAACTCGGTGAACAGAAACAATCGCCAGGAGAAAGGCCATCTTCCAGCATACGTAGAAGAATGGTAGCCAAAGACTCAAAAGGAGGACCCTGGAGTACTCCCAAAACCAGGTTAAGATCCCACTGAGGAAAACAAGGACCAGGTGCAGGCCCCCAAAGCACCAGTGAACCTACAGATCATAAATAGCTCAAAACTAACCGCAAAGTGTCAACGGACACTGTACAGGGGTATAAAAAAAAACAAAAAAAAAACTGAACTGTAGCCCAGCACTGAACTAGAGCCAACAGGGCTCAAAAGTGAAAGATTACTGAGAGACTAAAGAGATCTTAGACAGGAAAGGCTGCCTCCAGGATCTTCTTCCAAAGCTGGCATCGGCTGATGCCAGCACATCCACACGATATCGTTTAGAAAAAATGTGCACAGATGACCAAGTGGTCGCCTTACGCAACTGATCAACTGAGGCCTGGTTCTTGTAGGCCCAAGAAGCCCCAATAAACCGCGCAAAATGAGCCGTGACCCTGAAGGGAACAGGCTTCTTCTGAACCATCCCCCTCTGAGTGTCGAAGAGGAGGCCCAGACAGACCATCGTCTGGGAAGGAACAAGGTCTGACTTGTCCATGTTGATGATTCACCGGTGATGGGAGAGAGCATGAATGCAGTCCTGCACCTGCTGGTGAAGGCGTTCCGGAGACTAGGCCTTCAGAAGGGGGTCGTCCATGTATGGAGTCACCCTGATGGTGTTCCGATGTAGGACGGAGATCAATGCTGCTAGGACTCTGTTGAGGACTTGAGGAGCCGTGGTCACGCCAAAGGGGAGGGCAGAGAACTGGAAATGCCCTCGGTCGCAGGCAAAGCGGAGATACTGCCGACTCTCTGGATGAATGGTGATGTGCAGATATGCATCTTGAAGATCCAGAGAGGCCAGAAATTCCCCAGGAGACATGGCTGCTATCACTGTGTGCAGAGACTCCTGGCGGTACTGGGACCTGACTACAAAGGAGTTGAGATCCTTCAGATCCAAAATGGGACGACAGCCCCCATCCTTCTTGGAAACCTCAGAGAGGTTGGAGTAGAATTCCAAGCCCCTCTCCTGAGGGGGAACTGGCTCCAGGAATGCCTTGTCCAAAAGGGCCTGTATAGCTTCCTCGGAAAGGTGTCTTTTCTGCTCCCAAGGGAGAACAAGAAACAAAGGTCCTTGGAGGAGGAAGAGGGATGAAGGGAATCCTGTACCCCACAGCCACCACCTGTAAAACCCACACAGAGGCCTGCAAACCGAGAGGTAGTGGCATAAGCGGCCATCTACCTGCGGGTGGGGACCCGGGTTCGGAGAGTCATGCAGAAGGAGGTTTGGAAGCCTTGGACTTCGTGGAAGACTTGGATCTCCACTGCTGCTACGGCTTGGGGGAGGAGCGCAGAGTCTGAGGGACCATCTGGCGTGAGTCTGCATGAAAGGGAAGAAAAAGCGGATTCCTTTTCACAGACGCCTTCTTCCACAGGACCACTGGCAGGTGAGTACTCTTCCCTCCAGTGGCCTTGCTGATGAGATCCTTGAGCTCAGGCCCAAACAGGGAGGATCCCTGAAAAGGCAAAGACAGGAGAGCCTTCTTGGAGACCGTGTCAGCAGACCAGATCTTGAGCCAAAGAGCCCTTCTGGCTACCACAGAAATGGTAGAAGCCCTGGCTACCATACACACAGCGGAGACATAATACTGAGCCTCAGCAATGTTAGCGAGAAGTCGCAACATGTCAGAAGTAGGGGCCCCCTGACGAACAGCAGAATTGAGCTGTTCAGTCCAAACAGCCATAGTCCTATTTACCCATGCAGCAGCAAAGGTAGAGCCCGCCGTTGTAAAAATAGCCTTGAGAGAAATCTCAAGCTTGTTATCAGTCCAGTCTTTGAGAGCAGAGACATCAGCCACTGACAAGGCAGTGGACTTAGAAAGCCTGGAAACCGGTGCATCCACTTTGGGGGGGGGATGAACCCACTGAGTGAGGGCCGTTTCAGAAAATGGGTAAAGTTTTGCAATCTTCCTAGACACAGATGGTTTCTTATCTGGAAATTTCCACTCCTCTGGGGCCTAACAGGTTCCTGAAAAACATCAGAGGGGTCGGAAGACACCTCCTGCACAAAGGGAATGTTCAGGGTGGACAACACAGCCCTGATCAGGCCCTCAGCCAATGGGTCACCAAAAAAACTGAGATGAAGGAACAGCTGAACAGTCATCATCATCATCAGAGTCCACCAACAACTCCTCAGAGGAGTCAGACACATCAGGTACACCCGGCGGCTTAGGCAGGGAAGATCTGATAGCGGCGGGAGTCTTCCACGAGTGGAAGACCCCCTGTAAAGTGGATGGAAGGAGTTGCCAAGTGGACCGGAGGTCCCTGGTAGTAGCCTTAAACTCTTGCATCCATACTGGATCTAGTGCATGGCTGGAGGCCCCTTCAGGGGATTCAGGGACAGCAGCGCATGCTGGGCTAACATGACCTGCGTATTCTCTAGGTAAACCTGAGTGACATGAGGAGCAATGAGCAATGGGGGACACAGACACCCCAGTATCCTTAGTCTTAGGTTTACCCCAGGGTCTAATGGAGTAGACATTCTCACAGAGTAAGCGGTCAAAGTATCAAAACACCTACAAAATAGTGTGTATGATAAATCAATGCACCCCACAAACGCTAAATAAGCGTTATCTGGTAGGAGAAGGGTTAAACTGCGGAGGAGAGTCCAAGCCCTGCGTAGGATATTCTATCTGCAAATACACAAAATGGCTGCCGCGACAGGAGCCAATCGGAAAAGAGTGAGCAAAGCGGGCGCTCATGGGAAACGTATTTTCAGAGTACCCCAACAGTGCCAGAAGCCCCCTATATCCCCCAACATCCCCAGAATGTTGACCGGATGACACAGCAAGGGCAAACCCACAAAATGAGCCATCTCTTACCTCGCTACGTGGAGCGGTTGCAGAGATATGTCCCAAACTGTAAAGTCCCATAGAAGTGAATTGAGATATGGAGTCTATGCGGTAAACGCACGCGGAACTAAAGTTAACAAGATGAATACCAAAATGTAAAACCACTCAAAAGCCCACTAGAATTAAACAGTAGACTCAATAAACACTGGTCCCAGTAGGGAAAGTGTCCAAAGCCCCCTCAAAACGTGCTAACGAGCAACAAAAGGGTTAAGTTACCACAGAAACTTGCTCCAAACACCTCATAGACTTACAGAAATAAACCCAGTGAGTGCATGAGTATGTAATAGGAACTCCAAATGAGACACCTGTGTGGAGGGGAAGCATGGGACATGTGGCCCTCAGCACTCAAAGGGTGCTCACCTTTTTCAGCATATCTTCAGGTTACCATATATCAAGAAGCCGCCTCAGTGGGCAACTCCTGGGGAAAGAACTTGCAGCCAAGATTTTCCCCCCAAGGGCTTATGACCACAAAAGCACCTGGTAAACTGAGCTATTCACATTTGGGTGAGGGGAATTGTCAGTGAAGGTAATCTGCCTAATGGTGGTAGCCCATATCTAACAGAAAAATAAGAAAATAGCTAAAACTATAGCAGAACTGTTCTCTTGCTTGTGTCTTGACCAGGCAACAAATCCTACTGGTTGAGGATTGGTGTAGCGGACCACAGTCCATTACTGGAAGCCCTCTCTGGGCCTATGTCTTGTTAGCCCATTGTCACAGGCTATGAAGAACTTTGAGATATATTGGCGGAAAGCTATGCCAAAAAGACTAAAATCATAGCCTTTAAAGGGACTGGGCAGTTAGGGGTTAATTATTTGTGTTTGGGCAAGGATACTTCAAGTGTGTATTGTATTACTATCTGGTCCAGAGGTCAATTAGGGTTCCACCTACTAATCTCTCTGTTATGTATCCACTGTTGTCTGTGTGATGGGATTAGTCTGGGGTTCTGACTGTGTGTAACACCTAGTTCCATTGTGCTGTGCTGTTGATTGTGTCAGTCACACTGCCTGTCACAGACTTTGTATTGTTCCTTTGTTCATGTGTATACAGTAGCCCCAGGTGGTCCCATGGTATCGCAAGCCCTTCCAACATTCCACTGTGTCATGTCTCCACCATTTGCTGTTTCCTATTGGATCTGTTGAATTGTATTACGTTGCCATTTGTTGCCATGTTGGGAAATTCCCAAAATGCGGTATAAAAACCCCTGTGTTGTTAAATAAAGAGAGTCAGGCCTTTGGAACTAAGAAGGAGTACAGAGTCTTCATTCCTGAATGGTTTAAATTGTCCACTTTGACTCCCATTCAGGAGCCATATGTTCCAGTTTCACCGGACAGGCCACCCATTTGAAGCTTCTGAAGCTTGAGGGAGAGACCCAGAACAACTGCTAAGGATAACCCTGCTGTCCTTTGCTTCCGTTACAATTGGGTAGCTACAAGCTAAGGAGAGGAGGTAGGCTCCACCCAGCAGTGACTTCTCAGAATTGTTCCTGCCTATTAAAGGGGCTGCTCCCCTACCCAAAGTTACCAGTAACCTGTATTGGACGACAGAGAAAGTACAATAACCGTGAGCAAATGAATGTAGTGTTGTCCTTACTCTCACAATCATTGGTAAGTTGTGAGTGTTATTATGGGAAAGGGGTGAGTTTGTGCCTGGAGAGTCTATTGTGTGGGACACATATTGATGCAATGTGAGTGGTTGGTGAAGGCTAGTGGTGGCGCTAGTCGGGCATGCTTTTTTTTGTTAAAGAGGAGATCGTGAGGGTGGGCCAACTACTTGCAGAGATTTTGCCAGGAGTGAACACTTGTGTCAAAATCACATCCCCTTGCACGTTGCAAACAGGCAGTCATGAGGAGATCAGCATAGCTCCTCCTTGTTGCCACCCTGGCCTGTGTCAGACATGGCCAGAGAATTTGTGGTCATATGACCACATTCCCTTTTATAGTATAGACTATTTCAACTTCTGTAAAGTGCTGTGTAAATGTATGGCACTATATAAATAGAGAGAAATACATGCTTCTGCTACTTTGGAGTATTTTGTCCTATTTTTTAGGGTTTCTCTCTGAACATGTCAGATCCCAAGGGACACATGGGGAAAGCAAAGTCTAAGAATTCAGGGGTCCCTTTAACTCCTTTAAAACGCATTTGTGAGACAAACTAGGCTTCCACAGGAATATTCATGCCTCTATATCAGCCTTGCAATGTAGCCCCTACTACTTCCCTGGGGCCTTCAATTGCAGAACTAGAGCCAGTTTGGGTTAAGATTCTGATGTCTTCAGTTACTTCTATAATTTCTTCTATTTAAGTGGTTTGCCATTCTTTGGCGCCCTATAAAACTTATAAGACACACTGAGCCTATCTTTAGAGGCAATTGTCAGTTGGGACTCTTCTGTGGAGAAATTAGGTTGCCACTAATGGGGAGATTATGGATTCTTCTTTGTCCTTTGAGGATGTCAATAAGGAGTACCCTTGCCCCTCACCTGTGGGGTTTATCAGAGCTGTACTAGTAGTACCTTTGCATGTCTCTGAGGCTTCTGAAGCAGGTCCGCCTTCACCAGACATCTTCCAACAGTGTAAAAGGAAGTCAACTATTTCTACCCCCTGTTGTTGTATGGACCAGGTTCTCCTGGAAGAATGGAAAATGCCTGATAAGACTAGTCCTTAAACTTATTTCCAACCTCTATCCTTTCTTTGCAGAGTCTTTGTCACTGTAGCATTCTTCTCATATAGGTGATCCCCCAATATCTCAGCTTTGTGAACGGCTTCTATTTGTGGCAATATTCCCAAATAGGAACTACTGGTTATGTTGGTCAGTTCTATGGAGGCCAGTGCTTATCTTATTGAGGTGATCTTCAGTGCTGCTAGGTTCTCCAGAAAGGCCTCAGCCCTTTTGATAGCTGCTCATCCTGGTAGCTCAAATTTTGAACGGCTGACCAATTTTCCAAAAAGTTGTTGGTGTCTCTTCCTTTTTATAGGAAGAAAACTTTTTAGGCCTGACCTTGGCAATGTCATTTGTACCACTACTGGGGGCAAAAACACATTTTAGCCTCAGATTGCAACTTGATATGCCTTTTTTCCCCAAGACGACATGTGGTTTTCAATACCCCCACCAGTTTGAGGAGCCTAGGGTTCAACACCTCAGAACTTTCAGGCCCACCTTGTGCCCAAGCCAAGAAATCTGCTTAGAAGCATAAAGCTGACAAGCCCACCTTCTCCTGATTTGCGGGGGTTCTGGACAGTCTCTGTTCATAAATGATCAACGTCATCTTTTTCAGGATGTGTGAGAGTCTTCTGTGATGGACCAGTGAGTTTTGTGGGTTATTTCAGAAGGGTACGGTATCGATCTCAGATTGTTTCTTCTTCACTATTTCTTTATGCCCATACTTCCTCAGAGCCAGTTCTGGTGTGTCTATTCATAGATGAAGTATCCTCCCCTGCTGGAAATGCAGGTGTTGGTTCCAGTTCTAGCCCAGGAATGCTTCACCAGATTTTACTCCAATCTTTTTGTTGTTCCCAAAAAGGAGGGAGGGTGCTGTCCCATTCTGGACTTGAAATGTCACAACAGTACATGCTAGCTCTGCACTCCAAAAAGCAAACTCTGCAATCTGTCATCACTGCCATGTGTCCAGGAAAATTTCTTGCCTTCCTGGATCTCCAGGATGCTTAACTTCATGTCCTGATTCATCCAGTCCATCAACGATTCCTATTATTTGCCTTCAAGAACAATCATTACTAGTTTGTTGCTCTTCCCTTTGAGATAGCATCTGCTCCAAGGATGTTTATGAAGGTCATGGCTGCTTTGGCAGCTCACATCCTTGACTCCTTTCTTAGGTAACCTTTACTGAAGGCTCCTTCGGAAGTTGTTCTCTGTTCACAAATGGAAGATTGCCTGTGTGTGGCAACTGGGGTTGAAAGGACAAGGAACCAGAGAGCCAAACTAGCAGAATCAACACAGACCACTGAATGTGGCTGATAGACAAATGGGTATACTAACAGGACCTGCACATGAACCCTGGTAAATGTAATTCTCTTGAGTCATCAGGCTCCTATATGAAATCAGAGAAAGAGGAGAGTGGCTAAGTGAAAATGAAAAAGCCATCCTCTAGCCTACCCAGGTCCATTAAAAATCTGCTCCCTGGTCTATTTCCATTTAGGAGGAACTGGGATATGAGCCTACCTAATGGAGGTTTGAACAGCCCCAGATAAGAAAACAAAGCTAAAAATATCCTTTGAGGTCATTTAGAGAATGTCTGGTGGGATTAAAGTGGAGTAGGGAGAGGGTCTCTGCCTCCAAAATGCTCTTTTTCTGAAAGTGCTATGCGTGTGTGTGTGTGTGTGTGTGTGTGTGTGTGTGTGTGTGTATGCATATCTTTATTTGTATGGAGCCACACAGTGTACATGGAGCCTTACATCATTAATATGTTACAATAAATAAATGGGGTGCGCTAGAGCCTTACAACATTAGTATGTTACAATAAATAAATGGGGATAAAATAAGTGTCACAGTCAATGGAAAATATGAATGGTCCCTGCCTCCCAAGGAACTTACTGCCTCCTCCGTATAAACATAGGGGCTGGGCAGGCTGGTTGGCCTGGGGTCATATTATAGCTTAGCCTCCCCCCACCCCATTCATGGGCTGTCTGCTGAGAAAGCACACCTCCCAAATTTTTACCCCCAGGATGTAGATATGTGAGCTGCTTCCCAAACTTCTGTTCAAGTAGCTTTGCGCTTGATGCCTACTTGATGGTTGACAGATGTGTTGGCAGGACCACTAGATGCTTATGAGAGGGGATCAGGAAACAGATGAAAAATTAATAGAGAGATCATGGTGTCCCCTGCCATTTTAGTGATTGCAAATCCAGTGGGATTAAGAATTTGAAAGTAGCAGGCTCAGAAGCTGTCCCATTTTCGTATGGAAATAAATATTGTGTTCTCTGCAGGACCTTTTGGATCATGACTTTAACTACTCTGACCCCGTTGGGGATGAAAGAGGGAGTGGAGTTGGCTCCTCTT
Source organism: Rhinophrynus dorsalis (assembly GCA_037306005.1). Taxonomy (NCBI): domain Eukaryota; kingdom Metazoa; phylum Chordata; class Amphibia; order Anura; family Rhinophrynidae; genus Rhinophrynus; species Rhinophrynus dorsalis. The sequence continues at coordinate 118,250,905 of CM074720.1, forward strand.
TTGTAACACTAAAGTGGAGTAGGTGGGTAACTACTTTTTGGGAAGATGCTGTTGTGTTATATTTGCAGGTGAATCCAGATGCCTAAACAGTATGTATGGTGATATGTGCTGTAATTAATACAGTTTTCCTCCTGTCCTTGTCGGTTTATGTTGGATATATGGGCATATATCTCTGTTTTGGTCAGGTAGTATCCGCGCTTCACCTAGGACTGTGCTTGCACAGTTGTAATTGGGAGGAATGCGGAAAGAGCGTAGTACCAATTGGAGGTTTGGGTCCTGCATTCCATTAGTGGAACACTTTAGACATGCCCTGTGTGGAGGGGCGGGCACTTGAGATCTTTTTATGTATTTCTGGAGGCATTCGGATTTACCCGTGCTTTACTATGAGAGGGGACAGTATGAAAGCGGGTCTGACATGTTGACAAGTCTTTATAATGGCTGAAGTTTACACATTTGTATTCTTACCCTTGAGAAAGTAACTTGAGTTCCGAAACGCGTAGGCGAGAAGTATATTTTATATTTTACTCTAAGAACGCTCCTGTTCTACATTTTAATAAATTGTAAAACTTTGGAATATACTCTTATGGTCCTGTTCCTTGTCCAGCCATACACGTTGGAAGCCAGTAGTAAGTAGCCCACATGAGTTTATGAAAATTAGAATGAACCCTATTGTGGCATTTAGAGAGGTGTTTTCGGAGTAATAAAGATTTGCTGAGACCAGTGGAACAGAGGACCGAGTGGGTGAATATCGCGACTGGGGTTTTAATCCAGTCAATGTGAACACACTTAGAGGTGAGTTCAGCCTCTCATACAGTTAGGGAAAAAAAATTAATTGATCCCCTGTTGATTTTGTACGTTTGCCCACTGACAAAGAAATGACTAGTCTATAATTTTAATTGTAGGTATATTTGAACAGTGAGAGACAGAACAATAAAAAAAAAATCCTGAAAAACGCATTTCAAAAAAGTTATAAATTGATTTGCATTTTACTGAGTGAAATAAGTATTTGACCCCCTATCAATCAGCAACATTTCTGGCTCCCAGGTGTCTTTTATACAGGTAACAAGCTGAGATTAGGATCATGGCGGAGGATAATCTGAGCCATTCCTGTGTTCCCTGGACGGTGCCTTCCTCAGAAGGCCATCAATGTAGAGAGTTGCCTGACTCCCCTAGGTGTGCAGGTAGGCAATGCCCCTAAGACCCTGGCAAACACCAATGGTGCAGTAGTAAGCCCAATGGGCAGAGCAGTGAATTGGAAGTGCCCCAAGGTGCAATCAAACCTGAGGTACTTCTGACTGTCCAGATGAATTGGAATATGCAAGTAGTGATCCTACAGACCCAGAGAGGCCAGAAATCCCCCCGGACACACAACAGCTGCGATGACAGTCTCCACAAAAGAGTATTTTAGTCTTACCTGTTAAATCCTTTTCTCTAAGTCCATATAGGTTACAGGTAACTTTAGGAAGGCAAATGCCCCTTTAAGTAGGCAGGAACAATTTTTGAAAAGTGCAGAGTGGAGCCTTCCTTCTCCCCTTAGCTGGTCACCAGCTAACTATTGACTAGGTAACAAGAAGGGAAAAGAAGACTCCTGTGAGCATGAATCCAAAAGGATGTTCAGTCACAGGAGAATCAAGCATGGTCCCTTGACAGGGTGGGAGGCCTGTAACCTATATGGACTAAGAGAAAAGCATTTAATGGATAAGACTAAAATCCTCTTTTCTCTGTTGACCAATATAGGTTACAGGTAACTTTGGGATGTACCAACACTGAGTTTCCCAGAAACGGGAATGAAGACAAGGACCAGGCACCTGTGCCCAAAGTCACCAGAGCATATATGAAACAATCAGATAAAACAGCCCTTATAATGAACAAAGTGTCAACAAAACACAAAACTGGAGTATAACACACCAGGAACTTAACACAGCATACAGAACTAGAGCCAACCGAGTCAACAGTTAAGGAGTACTAAAAAGTAACAAGGAAAACCCTAGACAGGCAAGATGGTCTCTCTAGGATCTTCCTACCAAGGCTCTCTAGTGTTTAGAGAAGGCGTGCACAGACGACCAAGTGTTCGCCTTGCACAACTGATCGCCTTGCACAACTGATCAGCTGAGGACTGATTCTTATAGACCCAAGAGGCTCCAATAGACCTGATGGAATGAGCCATGACACGAAACAGAACAGGCTTCTTCTTAAGTTCGTAGGTCTTACGAATAGTAGACTTAATCCAGGAGGCTATAGTAACCTTGGATGCCAGTTTACCCATCCTGGGACCCTCAGGAATGACAAAGAGTGCGTCAGACTGACAAATGGGCTCTGTGTGGTGCACATAGAACTTAAGGCAGTGCACCACATCCAAGTGAAGATCCCTTTCCTTTTCAGAAGTAGGGTCAAGACAGAAAGAGGGCACTACAATTTCATGATTGATATGGAACTCCCAGATCACCTTCGGAAGAAACTCCTGAGAAGTGTGAAGAACCACCTTGCCTTTGTGAAAAGCCAAAAAGGGTGGTTTGCAAGACAAGACGTGAGACTCTGAGAACAGACACTATCGTTAGGAGAAAGGCCAACTTCCAAGTCAGCAGAAGGAGAGGAATAGTAGCCAAGGACTCAAAGGGAGAACGCTGAAGTATGCCCAAAACAAAGTTAAGATCCCACTGAGGAGCGGGGTTCTTAAAGGCAGGACGAGCATGAGCAATGCCCTGAAAGAAAGCATTAACGTCTGGAAGAATAGCAATGCAGAAGTTTGAACCTTTAAGGAACTCAGGCTGAGTCCCTTGTCTACCCCGTCCTGCAAAAAGGACAGGATCGTAGGAAGGTCAGAGTCTTGGAAGGGAAGATCCTTGTCAGCACACCAAGAGAGAAAGGTAGACCAGACTTTGTTGTATGCCTTAGAGGAAACAGGTTTCCAAGCACTAAGCATAGTAGCCACCACACCTGAAAAGAAACCCTTCTTCCTCAATATTGAGGATTCAATCTGAATGCCGTCAAACCCAGACGGTCCACATCCTCCTTCCACAGATAACCCTGAAGAGGATCTGGTCGGCGAGGAAGCCAAAAGGGCTCCACCACCGAGAGATGCAGGAGCTCTGGAAACCATGCCTGACAAGGCCAGTACAGAGCGATCAGAATTACTGAAGAGACCTCCAGATGCAGTTTCCTCAACACCCCATGAAGCATGGGAATGGGAGGAAAGATGTATGCTAGAGGAAAGTGCCATACAATCAACATGTCATCCACTGCCAGAGCTAGAGGGTCCCTCCAGCAGGAGCAGAACAATGGAACCTTCCGGTTGTGCCTGGTCACCATCAGATCAATGCAAGGAAGTCCCTATTTCTGGACAATGAGGTTGAACACATCTTGATGCAGTTCCCACTCTCCCCTGTCCACTGTGTAATGCCTTAGGAAGTCTGCTAGAACGTTGTCTACGCCAGGAATATAAACGGTGAATATGGCAGGAACATGTTCCTCCACCCAAGATAAGACAGCCTTGACCTCTAGCCAAGCCGCAAGACTTCTTGTTCCGCCTTGCTTGTTGTAAGTCGAGGCTGTGGCATTGTCGGACTGGACACTAACCGGGCATCCCTCCAGATTGTATGTCCAGTACCTGAGAGCATGAAATATTGCTTGAAGCTCCAGAATGTTGATGGGATGTAGAGACTCCTCCACAGACCACCGACCCTGGGTGTTCAGGTGACCCAGGACTGCTCCCCAGCAAGAGAGGCTGGCATCTGTTGTCACCGTTGTCCAGAAGGATACTAGGAAGGGCCTGCCCTTCATCAGATTGGAGAGGTTTAGTCACCACGACAGACTCAGCTTTACGTGAAGAGGTAGAGAAACTGACATCTTCAGGAGACGTCTTGCCCTTGCAGACATGGATCACAAACCTCTGAAGTTCTCTTGTGTAAGCCATCGCAAATGGAACCGCCTCCACGGTGGATATAAACTTCCCCACTAGAGAGGTCAACTTCTTGGCAGGGACTGGATTGCAAGCCAGGACTGCAGACACCTTGTGGGTGATCTGGTGAGCATCCTTGTCCGTGAGAAACACCATGCCCTTCAGGGTATCGAATAGAAGACCCAGAAAGACCAGTCTTTGAGATGGAATTTTATCTGACTTGTCCATGTCCAGAATCCACCCATGATGGGTGAGAGCATGAATACAGTTTTGGACCTGCTGATGAAGGAGTTCCAGAGAGGGGGACTTCAAGAGCAAGTAGTCCATGTACAGAGTACCCTGGTGCCATCCCTGTGTAGGACGGAAACTAGAGCACCCATGATACGATTGAAGACCTGGGGGTCTGTAGTCAGACCAAAGGGTAGAGCAGAAAACTGGAAGTGTCCTTGGTTGCAAGCAAACCTGAGGTATTGCCAGCTCTCCGGATGGATGGCTATATGCAGATAGGCATCCTGAAGGTCCAGAGAAACGAGAAATTCCCCAGGACACATGGCCGCAATCACCATACTTAGAGACTCCTGGTTATAATGAGTTTTGACCACAAAGGAATTGAGATCCTTAAGGTCTAAGATCGGACGGCAGCCGCCATCCTTCTTGGAAACCACAAACAGGTTGGAATAGAAACCCGAACCCTTTTCAAGCTCTGGAACCGGTTACAGGACCTCCTTGTCCAAAAGGGTCTGGATGGCAAAGTTGAAAAGACAGCACTTTTCTACTCCCCGAGTGTGAGAAGGAAAGAGCCTGAACGGAGGAAGAGCGGTGAAAGGAATCCTGTACCCCTCTGAAACTTCCTGTAAAACCCATGGATCCACCATAGTGTCTGTACACTGAGGAAATGGCGCAGTGAGCCACCACTGGCGCGTGGGGTCCGGGGTTCGGCAAGTCATGCCGAAGGAGGTTTGGAGATCTTTGGCTTGGTGGAGGACTGCTTGGGCCTCCATTGTTGTTTGGGCTTGATGGAGGAATGCAGAGCCTGGGGTACCGCCTGGGTCGTGGCACGTCTCAGCCTGAAAGGGATGAAAAAGCAGATTCTGTCTGACCTGAGGCTTCATCTTAGAAACTAAAGGCAAGAGGGTACTCTTGCCCCTAGTGGCCTCACTGATGAGGCCCTTAAGCTCCAGCCCAAATATGGATGTTCCCAAAAAGAGCAACGAAAGTAAGGGTTTCTTAGCGATGGCTTTCCGCAGACCAGATCTTAAGCCAGAGAGCGCGTCTGGCGACCACAGACATGGTAGAAACCCTAGCTACCAAACGAATAGCATCAAAGATAGTTGCAGAAACATAATGCTGAGCTTCAGAAATGTTGGCTAGAAGTCGCAACAAGTCAGCAGTGGGATCACCCTGATGTACAGCTACAGTAAGCCATTCTTCCAGACAACAATGGCCCTGTTCACCCAAGCAGCGGCAAATGAGGGACGTAAGGATATGCCTGAAGTAGCAAAGATGGCTTTTAGAAAAGCCTCAAGTTTTCTATCAGTCCAACAGAAGCATATGCCACAGGCAGAGCAGTGGATTTTGAAAGTCTAGAAATTGGGGCATCCACCATAGCAGGTTGAGCCCACTGAGCCAGGGCCACTTCTGAGAAGGGATATAACTTAGCAAAATTTCTAGACAAAGTAGATTTCTTTCAGGGTTTTTCCACTCATCTAACACAAGCTAATCAAATTGGGATTAGGTGGAAAAAAGGTACACTACTTAGGTATGTGAAACACAGAAGGGTCCTTAGGAACTTCAGAAACAAGAGGAATGTTCAGATTATTGAGGACAGCCCTGTTCAGGCCCTCAGCTGAGGGTTCAGGGTCAGCTTCAAAGGGGTCCACAAAGAATTGGGAGGAAATGTCCTCGGAACATTCATCCTCAACTGAGTCCACCAACAATACCTCCTCAGAGAAAACTGACATCAGGTACACCCTGTGGTTTGGGTACCAAAGACCTGAATGAAGTAGGGGGCTGCCAAGTCTGGAAGACCCCCTGCAATTGTGTTGGAAGGAGTTGCAAAGTAGACCTTAACTCTTTAATAGTAGCCTTAAGCTCCTGTATCCACAGTGGCTCTGCCACATGGCTAGAGGACCCTGGCTGAGAGGCAGGGGCGACAGAGCATGAAGGGCATGAATGACCTGAGTACTCTCTTGGAAGCCCTAATTGATATGAGGAGCAATGCGCAATGGGAGTCACAGTCATCCCAGTATCCTTAGTCTTAGTTCTAGCCCCAAGTCCTAACGGGTCTGACATCCTAACGGTATAAACGTCCTAAAGTATTAGGTAAACCCCACAGTGTCTTAGATTACATTTTCACCACAGAAATAGCAAAAATACACTTAACTAGCAGGCGAAGGGTTAATCTGTCAAGGAGAGGAGGAGAGCCCAAGCCCTGCGTAGGATACTCATGAAGGGAAAGGAGAAAATGGCATCTGCAATGACAGCCAATCAGAAACGAGCATGCAAAACGGCGCTCGTGGGAAATGTAATCCCTTAGAGTACCCCAAAAACATTGCCTGAAGCCTTCTGCGTTCCCCAAAAGACTCAGAACGTAAACCGGATAACAGGATAAGGGTAGACAAACAGTATGAGCTGTCACTACTTTGAGGGGATGCAGATATATGTCCCAAAGTGTAAAGTCCCATAGAGGTGAATGGAGCATGGCGTCTATGCGGTAAAGCACACCTTTACTCAAATAATGCAAAATAAGCAAAGTGTGTCTAAAAAGTAGAAAACACATAATAAACACCAAAGTAAGGGTAAACAACACTGAACCCGGTAGGGAAATTGTAATAAACCCAAAACAAGTGCACAACATGGCAATTGAAGGGTAAATTTACCACAGAAAACCAAGTTCTCCAAAACCCCAACAGACAAACATGTAAACCCAACGAGTGCAGGAGTGTAGTAGGAACTCCAAAGGAGACCCCTGTGTGGAGGGGAAGCTTGGGACTAGTGGACCTCAGCACTCAAAGGGTTGCTCACCTTTTTAACAGGTCTTCTGTCTTCAGACTACCATTGTTAAAGAAGAGGCCTAGTGGATTCTCCCCTCAGGGCTGGAAGGTCCACAACAGCAGCTGGAACTGAGCACTCAACCATTGGGACGTCAGTAATGGTAATCCACTTAATGGTGGGTATTGTGTATCTAACAGAAAACAATAAATATAACTAAAAACAATAGCAGAACTGTTCTCATGCCCTGCTTGTTCAAGGAACAAATCTTACTGAATGGGGAATGGCTGGTGACCAGCTAAGGAGAGAAGAAAGGCTCCACCCTGCACTTCTTTTCAAGAATTGTTCCTGCCTACTCAAATGGGTGGTCGGCCAAAGTTACCTGTAACCTATATCGGACGACCGAGAAAAGAGTTTAGAAATAAGGGGATCAACCTGACGAGGTGTAGCCCACTGAGCCAAAGCTGCTTCAGAGAAGGGATACAGCTTAGAGATCCACTTAGAAAGAGAAAGGCGCCTGTCGGGCGTTTTCCACTCATCCAAGATAAGCTGGTCCAGAGTGGGATTAGGCAGAAACAAGGGATTTCTTGCGCCTTTGAAAGACACCAGAAGTTTGGCCCGCAACAGGGTTAATAGGGACCTGTGGGCTAGTTAAAACGGTCTCGATGAGACCCTCAGCAGAAGGCTCAGGGTCAGCCTCAAAGGGGTCACCATAAGAGTAGGAAGAAGCCCCTTCCTCACACTCCCCCTTCCTCCATATCAGCCTCAAAGGAATCTTCCTCAGAGGAGTCTAAGTTCAGGAACGCCAGGGGCCTTAGGTGCCACAAACCTGAACGAAGTGGGGCTTTCCAAGACTTGGAGGGAAAGAGGAAACTGTGCCATAGAAGACTTTAAGCCTTTGACCAAAAGTGTCTCTTGTTCAAGGCTGGAGGGCCTGGGATGAGTGGTAGGGCATAAGTGTTCTGAATATTCTCTATGGAGCCCCATTTGGCATGAGGAACAGTAAGCAAGGGGGTCAAAGACGCCCCTGAGTCCTTAGCCTTAGGTCTAGCCCCATGTCCCTTTGAATCCGACATCCTAACAGGAGAAGTGTCTGTACAATAAAAGGAACCAAAATACTGTCACCCAGATTAATAAATCACCTCAGAAAGCCCAAAAGAGAATTTATCTGGCAGGCGAATGGTTACCCTGAAGAGAGAGCAAGGAGCTACAAGCCTCTGCGTAGGATACTCGGCAAAGAAAATGGTGTCCGAAAGCACAGCCAATCCGAGAAAAGCTGACGAAACAGGCATTCTGGGAATAGTAGTTCCTGCTTTTTGATGGTACCTAGCAATACCAGAACCCAAACTCACTGGTGCCCTGGGGCCCCAAAGACACTAGGGATGTGAACCAGATCGTAGGGGCAAGGGGAGACAAGAAAAATGAGCCCTTTCTGAACTCTGTAAGTGGAACGGTTGCAGAGATATGTCCCAAAGCAGTCTGTCTCATAGAAGTCAATGGAGCAAGTACGGCCACGCAGTAAAGCGGGCTCTTAAAGGCACTGAACTCAAAACATTTCAAATTTTGTAAAAGTGAACAAAAGTATCCAAACACAATAGAACATGTAGGGACAAAGAAAAACTTATAATTCCTAACAGATAAGTGCAACTAAGCCCCAGAACCCAGCAGGAAGGGGTTAATTACATAAAAAAGCAGCCAACCAAGATCCAGTGACCTTGGGATCAAACTATATATGGTACCCAACATGAGTGCAGGAGTTATAAAAACTCCTATAACATCCCTCCACGGAGGGGAACAGTGGAACAAGTGGACCATGGCACTCAAAGGGTGGCTCACCTTTTTTGCCTGACTTTCTTCAGATTACCATTGAAAGAAAGGAACCTCAGACAGACCCCTTCAGCAGAGAGAGAGAGACATGGATTGCATGATTCTCTCCACAGGAATGCTCATTCAATTCAATGGCCCCTTATGGGCACTACCCTTCGGGCCGATGCCCAATCCAAATTGAGGGAAATCTGAACACAGTCTGGCTTTTATATGGCCAGTATCTGTTCAAAATAGTTCCGATGCTGCCATTGGCCGGGATTTGGGGTTACGCAGGGCATGTGGAATGTGGCCTGCAGTAACCACACCTTCCAGCCAATCTACTTCTAGTTGGAGGGGTCATGGATGCACGTTTTGTTATCCTTCCAGCCATAAAACAATTGGCTAGCTGGAGGGATGACAAAACACGATTCATAATCCCTCCAGCTAGAAGTTGATTGGCTGGGAGATGCGGTTAGTGCAGGGCTTGTTCTGTGCCCTGCGTAGCCCCACATTCCAGCCAAAGGAAGCGTGGGAACTATTTTGAACAGAGACTGACCATATAAAATCCTCCGTTCAAATTTCCCTCAGTTTGGATTGGGCAACGGCTATGGAGATATTTTTATGTTCCAACATTGGAAGTCCCCACTGTAGCACAATCTGGTGGAACACTTCCAAATTCAGCTCACACTCCTGGATCCACATCTTGATGGCTTAGGTCCACCAGCACGTTTTCTACCACTGGAATGCGAACAGCAGAGATGGCTGAAAGGTGGGCTTCTGCCCAACCTAGAATTTACCACACCTCATACCAGGCAGTGGCACTTCAAGTGACCCCTGATGGTCAATGTATGCCTAGGCTGTGGCATTGTCAGACTGGACTTGCACTGGTAGTCTCCTTAACCGTGAGGTCCAGTACACAATAGCTAGATGGATATCTCGGAGTTCCAGAAAAAAAAAAAAAAAAAAAAAAATCCATGGACTGAAGAGACTCCTCTGTAATCCACCTGCCCATGTGATCCAGAACAGCTCCCCAGCTACTTAAGCTGGCGTCCATCATGACCAGACTCCATTCAGGACTCAAAGAATTTTCCCTGTTCCAAGCTGCACCGTTCCAACCACCACTGCAGGTCCCCATCTGGCTTTGGGAGAGAGGTAAATCTGTCGATACAGAAGTGCCTGATTTCCAGACCAATTCTGGATGACGTCTCTGAAGCACCCTGGTGTGCACCTGAGATTAAGGCACGGTCTCTAGTGTAGTAACTAGCTTGCCCAAAACTCTCATGTACTCGCTGCCCTTGGCTAAGGGCCACTCCAGTGCCTGAGATACAGTCTGCATAATCTGTAGTATCTTGTCGTCCAGTAAGAAAATCTTCCCTAGGCAGGTGTTGAACTTCATGCCTAGGAACACCAGCTCCTGGGACAGTACATGTTCAAGATCCACCCATGGCAAGTCAGGAGTCTAGCACATTCTTGGATGTGCCGGACCAAGAGCTCCTCTGACGGAGTTTTGATCAAAAGGTCACCCAGATAAGGCCTCACAGAAATAGCAGATCGATAAACTAGCAGTGCTCTGAGCCTAAGGCAAAATGCAAAGAGTTGGCTGCCTAGATGGATTGTAATATGCAAGTACGCATTCTGAAGGTCCAGAGATGCCAGATACTCCCCCAGGCACATCACTACGATGACAGAATGCAAGATTCCATCTTGAAGCATTTCCACATACTTGTTGAGACACTTTAGGTCCTGTCACGGGAACCCAGGAATAAGTCAAGAGTCAGACAGTGTAGTTAAACACCTTTATTAGAAACAATATAGAACGGATCAAGATGGAGCAGAGAGTGACTAGAGAGGCTCAAGACTATCAGGAATAGAGGGCTGCTTCCCAGTCAACCACACTGCAGAGACTAGGCCGAAGCCAATGGTAGTCTCAGTAGCCCAGATAGTGAGGAACTGTCTCCCCTAAGAATAGCAAACAGGAGAGACTACCGACTCACGCATGCAGTTTGTAAGGAGAAGGTCGTTTCCCAGAAGGGTGGCAACAAGAAGACTACTGACTCACGCCTGCAGTCAGCAAGGCTAGAGTCTACCAGAGCCCCAGGTCTGCACCAGATAGGATAGTCAGACAAGCCAGGGTCATACATGGAGTGGGTAGTCAGCCAGAGCCACAGGTCTGCACCAGATCGGCTTGTCTGACCATCCTGGGTCATACACAGGAGAACAGGAACAACAACTAGACTGCACTGGACAACAATGTAAGGGTCACAGACAGGATCCAGTTCCCTTTAAAACCAAGCAGGAAGTAGGTAGGTGGAGACTTACATGACTCACAGCATAAGACTGAGGCCTGCGTCAAATATGCCGACTTACACCAGAATGTGACACATCTGAGAAGAGATGCGTCCACTACAGCCCTCAAGCCTGCGCCAGATTGAGCAGTCACGCCGCCTAGGGAGAGGACACGGACGGCCGCTAGAGGCACAGGACGCCCGGAGCGACATACAGAATGATGCTGAAGCGCCCCAAAAAGGTGGCAACGAGTGATGTAGAAGTAGGAGGGGAGGGTGACGTAGCACCAACTGACGCACTGCCCGTAACGCCTACAGCACCACCCCCTCCAAAGACTACCCCATACACGGAAGCAATTGAGGCGTTGCATGAACACCAACGGACATTGACAGTCCCTAAACCATTATGAAGTGTTGGCCGGTCCCCGTCCCCAAACCCTACTGTTTTCCACATAGCAGCACTGAAAGCAGGGGACCGCCGCCCATATGTACATGTGACTTTATATTGGGGACAACAGAAGAAACCACAGTATGTACTGGCTTTGCTGGATACTGGGGCAGAAGTGTGCTTGTTTCACAGCAATACCAGGAATACAAAATACACTACAGGTAGTGTTACAGTTGAGGGGTTGGGAGGGCAGAAAACACCTGCGTATCGAGTACAGTGTCGAATGCAGATGGGAAAGGGTCCTATTTTTCCAGCGGAGATACTGGTCTCTGAGTTGCCAGATAACATTTTGGGTATGGACCTCTTACAGGGACAGACAGTATATACAGAGACAGGTTGTTATACATTCGGCACTGCTATTCGTACTTTGTGTCTTTCAGCACTTAAGCCAATAGTCAGAGGGCATGCAAACTGGACCCCAGTGTACATTCCCCCACCTTCACAGCCAGTGAAGTTGAAACGGTATCAAATACCAGAAGCCATACAGAACTAACAGAGACTATACAAGGCTTGTTGCAAGCAGGAGTGCTGAGGCCTGCAATCAGTCCATACAACAGTCCAATGTGGCCTGTGAAGAAACCAGATGGCAGTTGGCGCATGACTGTGGATTATAGAGGACTCAAAGTAGCGCCCCCGCTGTCTGCCGCAGTACCAGATATGATTACCTTGGTGGAAAAGATTGCACAGACCGCAGGGCAATGGCATGCTGTTATTGATTTAGCCAATGCTTTCTTTTCCATACCCATTGCTCAAGAATCCCAAGATCAGTTTGCTTTTACCTGGAATGGACAACAATACACTTTACTGGTTTTGCCACAGGGGTATGTCCATTCACCTACTATTTGTCATGGACTAATAGCCAGAGACCTGGAAGCCCTGAAGCCTCTACAGTGTACTCTGTATCACTACATTGATGATATCATGCTGTCCGGTGCAACAGAAGAACAAGTGGTCAAGGACTTGGACACTCTGTTACTGTGGATGAAACACTGAGGGTGGGCTGTTAATGAGAAGATCCAAGGCCCTGCTCAGCAGGAGAAGTTTTTGGGGATGGTGTGGCATGGAGCCCAGAAAAGTATTTCTCAGCTTGTGTTGGATACTATTGCCAATCTAAAAGCACCAACGAATGTTAAGGAAGCACAAGCATTGCTGGGCATTTTTGGCTTCTGGAGATCGTTTGTACCTCATTTAGGCCTGTTATTACGCCCCATATATAATGTGACATTGAAAAGAGCAGCATTTACTTGGGGTAAAGCACAAGAGGAAGTCTTACTCCTAGCCAAAGAAGCTGTGCGGGTCAACAACAAATTGGGACCCATACTCCCTGACCAACCTTTTATCCTGGATGTATCTATGACAGATCATGGCATGTCCTGGGGACTGTGGCAAAAGTCTGCCACTGCTGGGGTGCAGAAGACTCCCATTGGATTTTGGTCAAAGCAGTTTACTCCGGCACAAAGGAAGTATAGTCCTTTGGAGAGGCAATTGTTAGCAGCATATACTGCTTTGCAACATACTGAAGGTACCACAGGTTTACAGCCAGTTACTGTGAGAACTGATTTGCCTATTAGCGGCTGGGTGCGTCAAGAAGGCCTTGTGGCCCGCACTGCAGTGGCTCAGAAGCAGACACTACAGAAATGGAAATGGTACCTGGGTGAAAGAGGAAATATGACTGGACAAGAAACCTCTGACATCAATCAACGCCTGGCGGGTGCTGTTAACTTTGAAGCCATGGAACAAGAGCTACCACCAATCCAAGTTTGTGGTGGGCCATATAAAGAAGCAGAAGCATGGGATAAGCTAACAGCAGAACAAAGAGAACAGGCCTGGTTCACGAATGGGTCTGCTACTATAACTACAAAGGGGCGAGTTTGGGTGGCAGCTGCCTACCAACCCACAACTGATTGGGTCTTGCATGAAACTGGTGAAGGAGGGTCTAGTCAATTGGCTGAATTAAAAGCAGTAGCAATGGTCATTGAAGACACAACAGGACCATTGTACATTTATACGGATAGCTGGGCTGTCTATAGGATTGACAATGTGGATGGCCAACTGGAAACAAGACAATTGGACTATCAAGTGCAAACCATTGTGGGGTGGTGTTGATCTCTGGCAGAAATTATGGGAATATGGCCATACCCGATCTATTGCCTTGGGTCATGTGAATGGACATGCTGGACTGCCAGGGAATGAAATGGCAGATAACCTGGCTCAAATAGCGACGCAAGATGTGGAAGAGGTGGTGCACTTGGGAGAATGGGAGCATCATCAAGGAGGACAGAGGACCGTTAGCTACATACCAGTGGGCTAATCACAAAGGTATTCCATTGACTACCGAATAAGCAAAAGACATTGTGCAGAAGTGTCCTGTGTGTCAAGCAGTACAAAAGAGAAAACTTAAGGCTATTCCTGGACAAATATATCGTGGAACACAAAGTGGAGAAGTCTGGCAGTTGGATTTCATCAGCCCTTTACCACCTGGGGTAGGACAAGTGCGGTATTGTGCAACTGAAGTAGACACCTACTCAGGGGTGATTGTGGTATATCCATCCAAACATGCGGATCAGAAGACAACATTGAAGCTGTTACACTTATGGATTACCGAGGGAGATTCAAACAGATAATGGAACTCATTTTACTGGAAAAATGATTAAAGACTGGACTGAAACTCAGGATGTACATTGGGTGTAACATATTCCCCATCACCCGCAAGCTGCAGGTCTCATTGAAAGAATGAATGGTTTGCTGAAGGAACAAATGCGCAAGATGACTCCAACACATACTCTAAGGGGGTGGGACAAAGTATTGGAAGAGACTGTCAGCATTTTAAATGGCCGCTTCATCCGAGATGTAACCCCTTTGGAGCGAATGTTGGGGCATGGGCATAATGCCCAGGATTGTTTACCCATGGTGGTTATTCAAACTCGGAAAAAGTTACTTAGAGACCAAAGTAGTAATTACGGCACCCAGACAGATTACAAAGGAAGAAACAGAGAAAGGGGGTGTGGTGTGTAATACTGGCATTGTAGGTGTCACCCCTATGTCTCGCTTGTGTGTCATACCCCACCCCATGATTTGAGAGTGGTGTACATGGAGTGAGGTCATGCAAGTGAAGGATGGTGAAGAATATGTTGTGATCATTACTCCTGTGGCTACTGGGACAGTGCCTGCAGGCGCAGTGGTAGGTTGGGTGGGCATTGTGGCTGATGCACAACAGATTACTGAGCAAGTTCAGTTGTTGAATGAGGGTGCCAAGGTGAGAGTGTTGTCCACAGGAAGCCATAAACAAACAGTGACAGGAGAAATACTGGCTCAGGGACAAGGGGCTACGTTTCTGGTATTGTGTGAAGGAGAAACTAACCCAATTTATGTCCCCTCTTACAGGTTATTGCTTCTACCGTGATGCAGATCTTTCCGTTTGGGAGACCGATTGTACCAGGAGACATGGAGCAGAAAACATCCAACATAGCCTGGTTTTGGAGAAAAGATGTCCTTCCATGGTTCTTTTTCATTGTAATGATTGTTCTGGTCGTGTGGGGTCTTCACGGAAAATGTCCTCGAACATCTACAGCTGCCAATATAACTGTGCCTCTTCGTGTCAAGCGACAAGTAACGGAGCATGCTTTATTCAAAGCCCATTGGAGCCTGTCAAAAGTTGCCAATGCATCAAACTGTTGGGTTTGCTCACATGTACCGGGTCCAGTTGCTGGACGTTATTTTGCTATACCTGCGTCAATACAGGCCCTATGGCAGCTGTGATCCACAAGGTAAACGAAGGTGCCGCTGTCTGCTGGGGAGACCGCTAGAGCTCAGATATATAGTGACCCAACATACAATTCCACTACAGTGTCTATTCCCGTATGGGAGCATATTCAGGTTCCTATGTGGTGTTATTGGCCTAATATCACTGTACCACAACAATGGCCTAACACCACCCCTGCACCGCCAATTGACGTGGGAATTGCTAAGCCATGTAGAAACGCTTACTTTAGGATATATGCAAACAAAACCGGACTGGACACCGGAAAGAGACCACGTTTATGGATTGCCAATGCAACACATCACGTTACTTATACTGGACAAACTGTTCTTCGTATGCCTGCTCAAATTGTAGGGCGAAACCAGACTCAAGTACTTCAGGTTAGCTATCATGACTTGATTTTCCCGTTTTTAAACCGGATAATTAATGGTCTAGGGTTTGTTTGGCCCGGAACAGTGTATTGGATTTGTGGCAACCGAGCATACAAATGGTTGCCTGAAGGAGCTGTGGGAGCATGTTTTGCAGGCCAAATGCTTCCTGGTATGTTTTTTATGAAGACAGAGGACTTGCCCATGGCCCATATTCCGTTTCACAGTCTGGCAAGACGCCGGCGTCAACAAGGTCAACGTCAGAAGGTCTCCGATTTGTTATATGAATCAAGTGGTTACCAGGTATTGGTGGGATTAGAGTTCACGGGTTACGTCCGTAGGACTTTGAACTTTTACTACATACAAGACCTGGCCCGGTTAATTGATAATAATACTGAACTGTATGATGATGCTTTTCGCTTAATTGCAGAAGATTTGAGAATGATTCATAGACAATTAGTGCAAATGACTTTTGTTTTAGATTATCTTACTGCTAGCCAAGGGGGCATGTGTACTATTGTAGGCCCATCCTGTTGTCATTATGTTAATCAAACTGATGATGTATCCAATGCAATTGAGGCTCATATTCAACAGGTAGAACGGTTGAATGACCGCTTTGCAGCTGAGCACCACGCTGAAGTGCCAGGTTGGCTGGATTGGTTGGATAATCATAAGCCTGCCAACTGGCTCAGGAGTGTGGGGGGTTGGTTTGCAGGCATCCTTCAGACCGTTGCACGTCTTTAAAGTAGTTCTTATTGTGTATATCATATGGAAATGTATTTGGTGCCTGTTTTCTCTTTGTTGTACCACTTCTGCTGAGGTTCACACTTACCCATACGACGTGAGGAGACCAAGGGTGGAGTGTAAGGGATGGTTTTTGGTGATCTCCTCACAGTCAGTTGGGGGTTAATGCTCTGCATTTGTGGTTAGCAACAGCCGAGGGGCAGGCACTGTTGGCTTACGTAGTGTTTATGAGAGACAGGTAGTAATGTCTCCAATATTCAGCCTTCTGTAACCAAGCACATACACATGCGTAGTGTTAGACATCCTAGGGAATGTATTTTAACCTGTAGTCAACACAATACTTTTAGAGCCATATTTGGGACGAAAGCGTGTACCTGATTCACACCTCTGTCCGTGCATCTGTGTCTTGAAACTACGGAGTTTCGTGTGACAGGCTCTCCCACATTGATTTGACAGCTCCATTGATAAGTATCTTTTCTTTCTTTTTATTGTATTGCATTGCAGAGTTATGAGAGTTTCTCATAAATCATTGCATGTTTAAATAAACTGTATTTCACTTCATTGTGTTTTATCTTTATTCTGAAATTCCAGACCTCTAATTGTAACACAGCACCCGCCCTCAAGGGCCTCTCCTCCACTGCCCAAGTCGGGGTTTACTAGGAAAACGGGCATGAAATCTGTGCACCAAGAGAAGAGCATGAACATCACCTGATGGTATCCAGGAGCGTTCTTCTAGACCATAACCCCTTCCAGTGGATCAAGTATTGTAATCGCCCTCGGACCCACCTGGAGTCCAAAATGCTTTGTACCACATATTCATGATCCCCAACCTTGACAGGAGCTGGCCAAACCGTACTCTAGGTATAACGGTCACAAATCAGGGGTTTGAGCAAAGAAACGTGAAACACATTGTAAATGCACATTGAAGCCGGAAGATCCAGAGCATATGCCACAGGATTAATTCTGCGCAGAACATGGAATGGACCAATGAATCGAGGAGCCAGTTTGTTACAGGGAACTTGGAGGTTAAGGGATGACAG
The DNA here is from genome assembly GCA_037306005.1 of Rhinophrynus dorsalis. Classification (NCBI taxonomy): domain Eukaryota; kingdom Metazoa; phylum Chordata; class Amphibia; order Anura; family Rhinophrynidae; genus Rhinophrynus; species Rhinophrynus dorsalis. The sequence goes on from CM074720.1 coordinate 118,268,245, forward strand.
CCAAACTCTCTCCCTCACTTGGAAAGTAGGTGCCGGGAAACGCCTACGGTCAGTCTGCCTTTTCTGCAGTTGCGTGGAACCACGTAGGATATGCTGTACCTGAACCCAAGATGAATGGAGAGCCCTCAAATGCTCATTCAGAGCCGGAATTTCATGTGCCTCAAAAACCTCAGGAAGGACAGAGGGTTGAAACCCATAGCTGATCAAGAACAAAGAACTCTGTGTGGAAGAGTTCATGGCACAATTCCGGGCAAACTCCGCCCAAAGTAAAAGGGTAGCCCAATTGTTGTGGTGGTCAGAAATATAACAACGGAGAAATTGTTCTAAAGCTTGCTTAGACCTTTCTGCTGCACCATTATACTGAGGGTGGTAAGCCGAGGAGAGTGCCAACTGAATCACCATCTGAGCACAAAAAACAGCTCCAAAAACAGAACATGAACTGACTTCCTCTGTCAGATATAACAACTGGGTATGCCATGGAGTCGAAAGACTTCCGCAGGGAACACCACCGCTAATTCCTGCGTGGCTGCTAAGCCTTTAAGTGGTACAAAGTGAGCCATCTTAAAAAATGTATCCACGATCATCATGATGACTGTGAAGCCCATGGGTGCCGGAAGATCAACCATAAAGTCGATGAACAAATGTGACCAGGGGCATTCCCCATTGACCATAGGTTGGAGAAGACTGACAGGCAAATGTTGAGGCAACTTGTTTTGAACACAAGTGGTGCACGCTGCAGTGAAAGCAGCACAACTGGATCTGAGACTTGGCCACCAGAATAGTCTAGATAAGGACCAAATCAATTGGTCACGCCCAATGAGACTTGCTATCGTAGAAGCATGGTAAGTCTACAAAAGTTTGATGCGCAACTGAGCTGGAACAGAGCACCTCCCACAAGGCTTCTCCGCCGGAGCGGATGGTTGAGCGGCCACAATGTTTCCTCTCCCAGAGGAGAGGTAATATATGTTCATATAGTAGCCAGAATCTGATAAGCCAGAATAATAGGTGTAGGAGGAACCTACTCTTTGGATAGACTGCAAAACTGGCGAGACAGGGCATCAGCCTTAACATTCTTGGAGCCCGGGAGGTTGGAAACCACAAAATTGAACCTGGAAAGGAACAATGACCATCTGGCTTGCCGGGATGGCAAGCGTTTAGCCTCGGACAAGTACGTGAGATTCTTGTGATCTGTTAGAATCAAGATTGGAGAGCTAGTGCCCTCCAGGAGATGCTGCCATTCTTTCAGGGCTAGGATGATAACCAGTAATTCTCTGTCCCCAATCTGATGTACCATCTCAGCTTTGGACAGTTTCCTAGAAAAACAGCTGCATGGAAGCAAGACCTCCCCAGGAGTTAAGCGATGCAAAAGGAGGGCGCCTACTCCTATATCAGATGTCAACCTCCAGGGTAAAGGGTAGGGTGGGATTCGGGTGCACCAAAATGGGAGCTGCTGCGAATGCTGCCTTGAGGTTTTCAAAAGCGAGTAAACCAGTAGGACACAATTCCGAGGCCTTAGCACCCTTACCAGTCATATCCTTGAGTGGTTTGACAATTGTCAAATTTTTTTTGATGAACTTCTGGTAGAAATTCACGAACCCCAAAAACTCTTTGGATGGATTTAAGTCCAACAAGACGAGGCCATTGCAATACTTTCTGGGGATCCATGGCCAACCCAGATGCGGAGATAATGTAGCCCAGAAAGGTTACTTGAGGTTTGTGAAATTCGCATTTCTCCAACTTGCAATACAAGCTGTTCTCTCTTAGCAGTACTAGTACTTTGGACACATCTGAACGATGAGCCTCCAAAGTTGGAGAGTGAATGAGAATGTCATCCAAATAAACCACCATACAACTTTGTAATAGTTCTCTCAATAAGTAATTGATAAATTCCTGGAAGACAGTAGGAGCATTGCAGAGACCAAAGGGCATAACTAAATACTCATAATGCCCGCTCTGGGCGTTAAATGCTGTCTTCCATTCATGACCCTCCTTCATTCTGACAATGTTATATGCCACACTTAAATGGAGTTTAGTGAATAATTTGGAACCCTTTAAATGGTCAAATAGTTCCGTAATCTGGGGTATCGGATAAGCATTCTTTACCATCAACTTGTTTAATCCACAGAAGTCGATGCATGGACGTAACTCTCCATCTTTCTTTTTTACACACAAAAAAAAAAAATCCAGCGCCAGCAGGGGATGTTGATTTGCACACCGGGAGAGAGAGACAAGACTCGTCACACTGCGGAGCCCAAGACAATATCTCACAAGTGTGCCAATCAATCCTAGTGTTGTTTGCCTGCAACCAAGGGAACCCCAGGATGATGGCATGATGAGGGGAATTGATCACCTGAAATTTCAGAGTTTCTTTATGGAGGGTCCCCACCCTCAAGGTAATCAGAGAGGTTTCATGCGTGATATGTGATGGTAGCAGGAGTCTACCATCAATAGCTTCAACAGCCAAGGGTGAGGAGAATGCTTGTAACGGAATCAAATTCTTGGACACAAACTCGGCATCCATAAAATAACCAGCAGCACCTGAGTGCAACAGTGCTGGAACGGAGACAGACTCGTTGGCCCAAGTAAGGACCACCTCAAAAATGGTTTTATCCTGAGTGATTTCAGGGGACTGAGAGATACCACCTAAGATCTGTCCCCAACAGGACCCTAGGTGCAGGCATTTCCCAGTCATACTGGGCAGGACCTCAAAATGTGTCCAGGTCTCCCACAGTACAGACACAGTCCCTTCCTTCTCCGGAAGGCCCTCTCCTCCACAGAAAGCCGGGTAACCCCAACCTGCATTGGTTCGCGCCCCCCCCCCCCCCCGAGTTAGGACCAGGAGGCATGGGAGGCGAGGGAGGTCTGGGTGGGCAAGTTAAGTGGGATGCCATTCTGGAAGGATGCCTCCGCAGGCGCTCCTTAAAAGAGGGTCTCTCCCGGACCTGAGTGTCGATTAGGATGATAAATTATATAAGTTCATGCAAATCCTTGGGTATTTCACGGGCCGCAATTTCATCCTTCACATAGTCACCAAGCCCTTGGGAAACGGCGGCTACCAGGGCCTCATTGTTCCAACTGACCTCGGCTGCCAGGGTACGGAATTCAATAGCATACTCCGTCACCATACGGTTACCCTGGCGGATGGTCATAAGGTGTTTAGAAGAAGTCGCGCGACCTGGCACATCAAAGACCTGTTTAAAGGAGGCCACAAATTCATAGATTATGGGTTTGTCCTTCTCCCATAAAGGATTCGCCCATGCCAATACCTTGCCAGAAAGGAGCAAAATCATAAGGCCAACCCTACTGCGCTCACTAGGGAAGGCATGCGGAATCATCTCAAGGTATATGCTCAGTTGGTTCAAGAATCCGCGACAAACCTCAGGGTCCCCACTATAACGCTGTGGGAGTGGAGCAGAACCAGACAACCCTCTGACCAGTCCTGCATCAGAGAGATGGTAGAAACTGCCAGCGTCACAGAGGGAGAGGAGGTAGACATCGGTTGTGGGTTTGTGTGTTCCAAGTGTGCGGTATGGCTAAGCACGGTTTGCAAGGCCAAAGATAAATGATCAATATGTTGATCTTGCTCCTGTCCAATATGTTCTGAAAGGGTGGAATGCGACAAGCAACTCAAAAGGCAGGGTGATGACGTAGGACGCAGAAGGGGTGGCGCGTCCATGAGACCCGAGGAGATGGTGTGTTGGGTTGAAGCAGTTGGAAAAAGGCGCCTGCAGTGAGGCCCGCCGAGAGGCTGGGCTGACCCGGAACAGTGTGTTACTTCAAGCGGCAAGAGGCATGGTGGAGGGTGGAAGTCGTGGCGCATGGGAGCGCCGATGAGAGAGGCACAGTAGAGACAGCTAACAAGGTCCTGTGAGCTGAGGAAAGCAACGTGATGAGTGAAACAGTGGCCTCTTCTGTTATATGAGCCCCGGTCAAGACAAGCGGCAGTGTAACGAGTGGTGCAGTTGAGTATCCAGCGAACCAAAGAGGAGGAAGGGGGAACCAGTAGAAAGTACATGGTTACACTGGCACATGGCCGTACTGTTAATAAGGGGACGAAGAAAAGGGGTGAAGGTCTCATGTAAATATAATCATCATACTGTGTTTAGAGACAATAAACCAAATGTGGTCATCTGTAAAGTGCTGTGAGGTTGCCTAAGGTACTGGGGACGGAAGGAAGGGAAATTGGCTGCAGGCATACTGATAAATGGAGAAAGGAGAGAAAGCCCCTAATTAGAATGGCCTCCTGTGCGAGTAAAACTAATGAAGAAAAGCTGGAAGGAGTAGAATTTGATATGAATAAAATGTAGGAGCATATTATTTCCTTGGAAGATCAAATTGGAAGCTTGGATCTTAAAATGGCATACTGGGAAGATTGGTCACGGAGGAAAAATCTCAGAATTCGTGGGATTCCTGAACAAGCGGATTAGGAGCAATTTATTATATATTTGGAGGACTTAAATGAATATCCAGGAAGCAGTAGCTGGAGATATAGTCCGGAGGGCCCATCGGGTATATAAGCCAGTGTCAGAGAATAAGCCTAGAGATGCGATTGTGAGATTTGTGGATTTTGAAGTTCGGCAAAGGGTACTGATGGCAGTATCTGGGTTTAAGCCAGAAGAAGAAAGATTTAGACATTTGCTTTTTTTTCCAGGATTTGTCTGCCTGGACAAGGCAGAAAAGAAGTACTCTGGGGTTCTTTACTGCACAATTGAGGGCATGTAAAATTAAGTATTAATGGGGTTTCCCATTTAAATTGACAGTAAGATATGAAGGTGTCATGCATGTAACTGATGATGTTAGGAAGGCGCAAGAATGGTTAAATAAGTACTCAACTAGATAAAATGCTTAGGGAGTAGGATGTTTTTTTTTTCTTTTCGTCTCACACTGAATAGTATATAATAAGATTTAATTAATAAAAGATATAGGTGGAAGTATATAAATTAGTATTGAGTAAGATGATGTATGGTAAAAAGGAGAGGGGTAATAGTATTGAAGTAGAAGTATAGAAAATATATGTAGTGGTTTAGGGATGGATAGAAGTTTTTTTTTTTTTTTTTTTTCCAATTTCTCTCTCTCCCTAGGGTACAAGAGTATATCTAAAAATCAGGTCTTCGTCAAAATAGGGGATTGTTGGAGGATAATAAGGTTAGGTATCTTCCAATAAAATAGTTGATCTAAGGTGTCTGTGGGGGGTAGACATCAAGTGGGATGATACAGGGGATCCATATCGGAACACTTATGAATGGGAGGTATGGGAGTGGAGGGTTGATATCACCATTCCAATGTACGGGTGGAGTTATGTTGTGCGTTACATGTCCAATTGGCTAGGAGTATGGAGAATATTTATTGAAGGTATATGACAAAAATTAAGTTTCTATCTGTGAATGTTCAAGGGCTTAACTCTCCCCAGAAAAGAGCGGCTCTGCTGGATTTAATGAAAAAATAGCTGTGTGTTTCATACAGGAGACACATTGGTTTAGATGCAGCAGTGCCCTAATGCGGTCTGGATTGATATCTTCAATCTATATGGCACCTTCTGGGGGAGAAAGGTGAAAGGGGTTGAAATTCTGTTTGGGAGAGGTATGAAAGTAGATTTAATGCACCAGATAACAGATACAGAAGCAAGGTATTTGGTGTGGTGTGTAAAATTCAAGAAGAAATATACACTCTGGTAAACGTGTATGCACCTAATGAAGATCAGATGGCCTTTATTAATAGAGTATATGATGAAATGTCTAAATATATAAAAAGTAAACTGGTGATGGCAGGTGATTATAATTGCATATTGGAACCTAGTATGGATAAAAAAATTAAGAGCGGGGAAGATAATAGATAGGAAGGCAATTAAGACTTCTAAATTGTTTAATAAATTTTTAAGGAAAACTAATTTATATGATGTATGGAGAGTGGCTCATCCACAGCAGAAACATTATACGTATTTTTCGATACCACATGGGTCCTATTGAAGGACTGATATATTACTGGGAGATTTGGCCCTTTTACAAACAGTAGGGAAAATAGGGATTAGAGATGTAGTTTGGACAGAGCATAATGGTCTTATATGGGAAACAAAAGGAAGGGGGTATGGAAGATCAGGGAAAAGAATGGCAAATTAAAGATGAACTCCTATATGACAAAGATAATTGAGAGGATTAGGAAGGAGATAGATTTTTTTTTTCCCCAGATAAACTGGGGTAGTATTGAGTCGTATGGGCTAATTTGGTGTGCATATAAAGCATATATCAGAATTAATTTTATTAAATGTGGTGCAGAGAAGAGGAAAAAGCAAAGGGGGGATAGGTCCTTATTAAATATACAACTGTATAAATTACAAATGGAAGATAAAATTGCACCTAATTAGAGGAGACAGCAGTATATTGAGGAGTTAAAAAAAACAAATATATGAACTAGATTTACAGTTGATTAATAAGAGAATTAAAATTATGAGACAAAAATGGTATCACAAGGATAATAGAGCTGATGAGATGTTAACAAAAACTTAAAAAGTGGCAATAAATAGGATCTATAACATAACAGATCAAGAGGGGGTATTTATGCTGCCGGAGGGGATCGGGAAGGCTTTTAATAGATTCTATAGATCATTATATAGTCTTCCTGGGTGCTCAAAAGGCAAACAGAGAGATATCAAGAACAACTGAATATACCTAAGATAGAGACCAGAGGGAGGGGCTAAATCTCCCAGTGACGGAGGAAGAGGTGCAGATGGCAATTACGAGACTGAAAAAGAATAAAACACCAGGACCTGACTGGTTCAATTATCTCTTTTATACAAGTGTTAAAGAGACTATTTCTACATACTTGGCAGAAATGTATAATAAGATGGGAAAAGATGGACAATGCCCAACAGTTATTACAGGCGAATATATTACCAGTATTAAAAATAGGGAAAGATCCTACAGAGCCAGGAAATTATAGACCAATTTCATTTATCAATTTGGATCTTAAGATCTTAGCCATGGTTCTCGCAGAGAGGCTGAAACAAGTCATCCCAAAGATTATTAATAAGGGCCAAATAGGTTTTGTATCTGGTCGACTTCTTACAGTAACTGGAGAATAGGATTTTAGTCTTACCTGTAAAATCCTTTTCACTTAGTCCATACAGGTTACTGGTACAATGGGAGGCGATCCGCCCCTTTAAGTAGGCAGGAACATTCATCAAAGTGTATGCAGGGGGTGTAGCCTCCCCTCCCTCTTAAGCTGCCTTCAGCCAGAACAAGCCAGATTGATTTGAGACAGTAAAACTGACCAGAGGTAAGAAGGAAAAGGAAGACTCCTGTGAGCATGCCCCGAAGGTCTCCCACTGAATGCCACAGGAGAGCCAAGCATGGTCCCTTGACAGGGTGGGAGACCAGTAACCTGTATGGACTAAGTGAAAAGGATTTAACAGGTAAGACTAAAATCCTATTTTCACTGTCGTCCAATACAGGTTACTGGTACAATGGGATGTACAAACATTGAGCTTTCCCAGAGGCGGGAAGTAAGGCAAGGACCAAGCGCAAGGCCCAAAAGTCACCAGAACTGCTATGAATCAATTAATCATAGAGCCCAAAAACAAAAGTGTCAACGGACACCAACCAGGGGTAAAAACGAACCCCCGAACTATCACAGCACACTGAACTAGAGCCAACAGGGCTCAACAGCAAAGAAGCACTAAGAACCACAGAAGTAGAAGATCCTAAACAGGCAAGACTGCCTCCAGGACCTTCCTCCCAAAGCTGGCATCAGCCAAGGCCAGTACATCTACACGATAGTGCTTCGAGAATGTGTGCACAGAGGACCAAGTGGCCGCCCGGCACAGTTGATCAGCAGAAGCCTGATTCTTATAGGCCCAAGAGGCCCCAATTGATTTGGTGGAATGAGCAGTAACCCTGAAGGGAACGTGCTTATTCCGCAACTTGTAGGCTTCACGAATGGTAGATTTTATCCAAGATGCAATAGTCACCTTGGATGCCGGTTTCCCTGCCCTAGGCACCTCAGGAATGACGAACAGAGCGTCGGATTTCCTGATAGACTCAGTGTGATGAACATAAAATTTAAGACAACGCACAACATCCAACAAATGGAGATCCCTCTCCTTGTCAGAGGAAGGGTTAGGACAGAAAGAGGGCACCACAATCTCCTGATTGATGTGAAACTCGGAGACAACCTTGGGTAAAAACTCCTTGGAAGTGCGAAGCACAGCCTTATCCTTGTGGAACACCAGGTAAGGAGGTTTACAAGACAGAGCTTGTAACTCTGCTACCCGGCGAACTGAAACAATAGCCAAGAGAAAGGCCATTTTCCATGTCAAGAGACGAAAAGGAATAGAAGCCAAGGATTCACACGGGGGTCTCTGGAGAACCCCCAGCACCAAACTGAGGTCCCACTGGGGAGCTGGACTCTTGAAGGCAGGCCGAACATGAGCCACACCTTGGAAGAAAACTTTAACATCAGGAAGAATAGCAATGCGTTCCTGGAAAAATACAGACAGAGCAGAAGTCTGAACTTTGAGAGAACTCAGGCTGAGTCCCTTTTCAACCCCATCCTGCAAAAAGGCCAGGACTGTGGGAAGATGGAAATCAAGTGATAGATCCTTAGCACACCATGCAACAAAAGTTGACCATATGCGATGATAGATCTTGGAAGACACAGGCTTGCGAGCTCTAAGCATCGTAGACACTACTGAAGAGGAAAACCCTTTCTTCTTCAAAATTGAGTATTCAACCTCCAAGCCGTCAAATGGAGATGCTGAACATCCTCCTTCCACAGATATCCTTGAAGAAGTAGATCTGGACGGGCAGGAAGCGGGAAGGGATCCGCCACTGACATGGCTAGCAGTTCCGGATACCAGGACTGGCGCGGCCAATTCGGAGTGATTAGGATGACAGGACAACGCTCCATCTTCAGCTTCTGGATGACTGATCAGAGAGAGAGGAGGGAAGATGTACGCCAGAGGGAACTCCCAAGGGATTGACAAAGCGTCCACTGCTAGAGCAAGAGGGTCCCCTCCACCGTGAGCAAAACACTGGCACCTTCCTGTTGTGTCTGGTAGCCATCAGATCCACTACAGGTACCCCCCACATCTGTGTTAGAACGTGAAACACCTCTGGATGAAGTGCCCACTCTCCGCTGTCGACTGTGTAACGACTGAGAAAGTCTGCCATGACGTTGTCTACGCCTGGAATGTGTACCGCTGAAATGACGGGAACATGAGCTTCTGCCCAAGATAAGATGGCCTTGACCTCTAACCAAGCAGTGAGACTTCTTGCGCCGCCTTGTCTGTTTATGTAGGCCACTGCAGTGGCGTTGTCGGACTCAACTGACTGGACAATCCTCCAGCTGAGATTCCCAGTGTCTCAGGGCCAGAAAGATGGCACGAAGTTCCAGAACATTGATGGAGAGAAGAGATTCCTCCAGTCCCCATTTCCCCTGAGCACTGAAACGACCCAACACTGCCCCCCATCCCTGGAGGCTGGCATCCGTCGTGACTGTGGTCCAATAGGGAACCTGAAAGGACCTCCCTTTCAGGAGATGAGACAGGTCCAACCACCATTCCAAGCTCAACTCGACATGAGGAGGCAGAGAGACTGAAAGATGCTGATTATCTGGATGATTCCTGCACGTCTGAATCACAAATCTCTGAAGTTCCCTGGTGTGTGCCATAGCAAATGGCACTGCCTCTATCGTGGAAATGAATTTCCCCACCAGAGAAGTCAACTTCGGCACTGGAACCCTGTCGAGCTCCAGGATCTTGGATACTCGGAGAGCAATCTGATGAGCCACTTCCTCCGGTAAAACCACCATGCACTGCTGAGTGTCGAACAGGAGACCCAAGAAGAGGAGCTGTTGAGATGGGACCAAGTCTGACTTGTCCAGATTCACAATCCAGCCGTGGCGATTGAGTGTCTGGATGCACAACTGAACCTGCTGGTGAAGGATCTCCGCAGATGAAGCTTTCAGGAGCAGATCGTCCATGTAGGGAGTCACCCTGACACCATCGCGATGAAGCACAGCTATCAAAGCTCCTAATACTCTCTGAAAAACCTGAGGAGTTGAAGTCAGTCCAAAGGGAAGAGCTGAAAACTGAAAGTGGCCTTTGTGACAGGCAAACCTGAGATACCGTCTGCTCTCTGGATGACTAGGGATGTGAAGGTATGCATCTTGAAGGTCCAGGGAGGCAAGGAACTCCCCTGGAGACATTGCGGCTATCACAGAACGCAGAGATTCTTGACGATAGTGGGAACTCACAACAAAGGAATTGAGATCCTTGAGGTCCAAAATAGGACGAGCACCTCCGTCCTTTTTGGCCACAACGAACAGGTTGGAATAAAATCCTGAACCTGTGTCCCCTGAGGGGACCAATTCCAGGACCTCTTTGTCCAAAAGATCCTGAATAGCGTTGTCGAACAGACGTCTTTTTGTAGGCTCCTGAGAAGGACGAGTAAAATGGAACCGAAAAGGAGGAAGGGAAGAGAAAGGGATCCTGTATCCCTCTGATACCACCTGAATAACCCAAGGGTCCTCCACTGACTCCTCCCAAATCCGGCGAAAAATGTGGAGACGTCCACCTACAGCCGGATGCGGACCCGGGTTCGGTGAGTCATGCCGAAGCAGTCTTGGAGGTCTTGGCCTTGGGGGCAACTTTGGGCTTCCAGGACTGTTTGGGCTTGGAGGAGGAGCGCGCAGAGGACGGACCCGCCTGGGACGCAGAGCGTGTCTCAGTTTGGAAGGAACGAAAGGACCGATTGCGTTTGGCTTGAAACTTCTTTTTGAAGACCGATGGTAGAAGAGTACTTTTACCACCAGTAGCCTCACTAATCATCTCCTTAAGTTCAGATCCAAACAGTGAGGTCCCTTGGAAGGGTAATGAAAGCAAGGCTTTCTTAGAAGCGGTGTCAGCGGACCAAATTTTCAGCCAAAGAGCACGTCTAGCCACCACAGAGGAAATGGAGGCCCTCGCAATCATGCGCACAGCATCAAAGGCAGCGTCAGAAACATAATTTTGAGCTTCTGATATATTAGCAAGAAGCTGTAGCTGCTCAGACACTGGCGCATCCTGGCGAACTGCCTCAGTAAGCTGTTCAGTCCAGGCCGCAATTGCCCGGTTAATCCACGCCACTGCAAAGGTTGGACGCATGGCAGTGCCAATAGAGGCAAAAATAGATTTAAGACAAGTTTCTAACTTTCTGTCCGTCCAATCCTGCAGGGCAGAAGCATCAGATACAGCTAAGGCAGTAGATTTAGATAACCTAGAAACTGGAGCATCCACTTTAGGAGGATGAACCCATTTAGCCAGTTCAGCCTCAGGAAAAGGGTAAAGTTTAGCAAACTTTTTGGACACAGAAGAGGATTTATCAGGATTCCTCCACGCATCAGAGACTAAACGAGCAAGAGTAGGATTAGTAGGAAAACATACCACAGCTTTAGACGGTTTTTGAAAAATGTCAGTTGGATCATGAGTAGATTCCTGAGTCAAAGGAAGGTTGAGCGTGGTTAGCACTGCTCTGATCAAAGCCTCAGCAGAGTGTTCAGGGTCACATTCAAAAGGGTCACCAATAGACCTGGTAGATTCAATAACAGTGCCTTCCTCAGCATCAGAATCCTGTAAAAGTTCTTCCTCAGAAGAATCAGACATATCAGGAGCCCCCTGTGGCTTGGGCAGGGAGGTCCTGATTGTGGAGGGGGTCTGCCAAACCTGAAGAGCCCCCTGAACCTGAGAGGGAAAGAGCTGAAGAGTGGATCTGAGATCCCTAGTGGCAGCTTTAAACTCTTTCACCCAAGTTGGCTCAATGGCATGACTGGAAAGCCCAGGGTTGCTGTCAAGGCTTTCTGCACATTTTGGGCATAAATGACCAGAAAATTCTCTAGGCAGCCCAGGGTGACAAGAGGAGCAAAACGCAATGGGGGAAACTGACACCCCAGCCTCCTTAGTCTTGGGTCTAGCCCCTGACTCCAGTGGAGTAGACATGCTCACAGCTTCAGATATACTCCACTGACAAGAATCACCCAATTGAAGTGTGAAAGATTAAAAATTCACCCCAGAAATGTCTAAAATTAAACTTATCTGGCAAGCGAAGGGTTAATCTGCTGAGGAGAGAGAGAAGGCTCGGTCCCTGCGTAGTATACTCGCTGAGAATTACTCACAAAATGGCTGCCGCGACGGTAGCCAATCAGAAAACGAGCGCGAAACCAGCGCTCATGGGAAACGTAGTTTTTCTCAGAAGTACCCCCAAAACAGTGCCCGAAGCTCCCCCAGACCCCCAACACACCGAATTATGTAACCGGATAATAGAGCAAGGGAAGACCAACAAAATGAGCCCACTCTGAAGCCGCTGTGACAAGCGGTTCCAGAGATACGTCCCACACTGTGCAAACCCATAGAGAGTAAAGGAGCAATGGCGTCTATGCGGGAAAAGCGCGATTAAAGGCACGGAACATTAACTTTTAATAAATTTACCCTGACAGAAAAAAGTTACCAAACACACACAAAACACAAGTAAAACATGATAAAACAATATCCCAATGAGAGAAATAGCAGGGAAAAGGTTTAAACCCCCATAAACTGCTCCAAAACCCAGGGAATACACACAGACATTGCATAAATACAGGCAACATGAAGAAAAACACCCTATGAGTGCTGGAGTGCATAATGAGAACTCCCAAGTGGACCTTCAGCACTCAAAGGGTGGCTCACCTTTCTGCAGGACTTCTGTCTTCAGGTAACCATGTTAAAAGGGAATTAACCAGAGGAAAATTCCCCAGCAGGGAAGCTACTTGACACAAGTTGTTCCCTCTTCAGGGCATAAGGTCCACCAGAAAATCCCTGGAAGCTGCACTAGCCACTTTGGAGAGGGCAATTGTCAGCCATGGTCACCCGCCTAATGGTGGTATTCCATATTTGAAGAAAACAATAAAAAAAACTAAAGTTGATTGAGAGATGTTCTCCACCTGGTGTGCACAGCACGCAGGAACAAATTAATCTGGCTTGTTCTGGCTGAAGGCAGCTTAAGAGGGAGGGGAGGCTGCACCCCCTGCATACACTTTGATGAATGTTCCTGCCTACTTAAAGGGGCAGATCGCCTCCCATTGTACCAGTAACCTGTATTGGACGACAGTGAAAATAGATATACTTGATCATGCAAATAAGAATGGGACTTCTTTGTTGGTGGTTGCGGTAGATGCTGAGAAGGCATTCTACAGGTTAAATTGGGATTTCATGTTTCAGATGTTACAGGCCTTTGGTATACGGGGACATTTTGTAGATGTGAGAAAGGCCATGTATAGTAATCCAGTGGTGAGACCCATTGGACAAAATGTTAAAGCAGAATGGTTTGCCTTAAAAAATGGGATGCAACAGGGGTGTCCCCTTCGCCTCTTTTATATTATATATATATATATATATATATATATATATATATATATATATATATTGTCAATGGAAATTTTGGCAATAAAGATGAGAGGACCCTAGGATAGAGGGATATAATATAGGAAAAGAAGAATTGAAAATTTCACTTTATGCAGATGATACTTTATTGACAATAAAAGATTCTGTTGGAATATTGGCAGAGGTAATGAAGGTGATTAAGGAATACGCAGATTTATAAAATTATAGGCTAAATGAGACTATACAGTGATAATGCCAGTAAATGTAGGTTTCAGAAATAAACAGATCATCCAAACAAACATATAAACTTAGGTGGGTCTATGAGAGTGTAGAGTATTTAGGTTTGCGATTAACTCCTGATGTAAGGGAAATAATGGAAGTGAACTTTATGAGGTTGCTAAAAGAAACTAACAGACTATTAAAGGAGTGGAGGGGAGTGGAACTTTCATGGACAGGTAGGATCAACATGATTAGATCATATTTAATGCCGAAATGGGCATATCTTTTTAGACATTTGCCAGTGGCAATACCAGAAGTATGGTTGAATATACTGCAGACAAGCATAAATAAGTTTATATGGAGGGGGAAGAACCCTAGGTTAAAAATGGAACTTTTGCAGCAGGATGTGTGTAAGGGAGGGCTGACCTTTCCAAATGTAAAGCAGATCTATGAGGCTAATATAATGTCATGTTTCTATGGTACATGTGGGAAGGGAAAGGGATGAAAGTTGGTTTCATATGGAGAGCTGTATGACAGATATAAAAAAATCTGAATTATGTTTGGTCGTGTGAGATGTGGAAAGATGTAAGTAAGATTGCAGGAGAGTTATATTTTGAGAAGCATGAGAGTTTGGTAGAAGATTAGGAAGAGGTTAGGGATACAAGGAAAAGTAATAAAAGGGTATGATTTGGATATGATTGAAGATAATGTGAAAGACAAACCTTGTAGAATGGAAAAGACAAGGAATTGGTAATATTTCTCAATTATACATTAATAGAGATATAAAATATTTTGAACAATTGAGAGTGGAATTTAAACTCCCTAGTAAAGAGATATTCAATTATTTTTGGGTAAAAAGTTTCTTACAGAAGAATATATTTTTGGAGGCGAATTCAGATAAGATAGGTAAAATATTTAAAGGAATAGAAACTGATAGACTTACAGCTAGATGTTCAGAATATTTGAGATATATGAATGAATTAGAAATAATTCCAGCTATAAGCAAATGGAATATAGACAGAGGGGAATAGTTAGAGGGAGGAATGGTATAAGGCTTATAAGAGAATGAGTCGGGTTGTGCATTGTCTGAATATATATGAAAACATTTAAAATGGCCAACAGAAGGTATTGCGTGCCTAGCAGACTGGCAAAGATGTATCTGTCTCAGAACTTTGTTGGCATTGTGGAGAAAGAGTTGGGGATTATAAACATATGTGGTGGAGCTGTAAATATGTTTTGGCTATATGGAATTGTACAGTTAAAGGGATAGTAATACTTCGTTTTAACTTTATTTTATTTTGTAGGCATTAAAAAAACATGAAGAATGATATAAGTCTTATTTCTCAAACCTTTATGGTTTAAGAGATATTCACAAGCAAAGTGTCCCCATCCAGCCCCTTTTACTGATGTAACACTTCTCAGCCAGGGCAGAAGGGAGCTGCCCAGGTAGACTGCAGAGAGGGACAATCTTCAATTAAGATAAGGGAAAAACCTGAAAAGCTTGTCAAGGGGGGCAGGGATTTCATTGTTTTCATAGGAATAAGAGTGTCCCCTTCTGTTATCTGTCCAGTCTATGGACTGCATTCCACATCTGAGAAGAGATTGTTTACAGTAGGTAAAATGGGCGGGAGGGGGAAACTTTGCTTGTGAATATCTCATAAACCATAAAGGTTTGAGAGATAAGACTTATATCATTCTTCATGTTTTTTTAATGCCTACAAAATAAAATAAAGTTAAAATGAAGTATTACTATCCCTTTAAACATCTAAATAAAGTAATAGTGAAATAAAATGGAAACCGGAGAATATCCTGTTATATGTAGACTGGCCAGAAATTAGTAGCGATAAGTCATTGTTGGTGATACATTTTTTCATGGCAGTCAAAATGACAATAGCTCAAAACTGGAAAACCAGATTAGGGCAGTCTTGGCAAAAATATTAAAAATCAATATTTCAGTTAAAGATGAAAAGAGGTCTGGGGTGGGTAAATAATGCTATAAGGATACTTAGGAGAGATCTGTGGCAGATGGATTCGAAGGTTAGAGAAATATACGATGTAATAAATATTCTCTTTGATGTGAAAGCAGAGAATTAAAATTAATAAGTGGTGGCAATGTGGATATGTTTTTGTATGTTGGTATTTATGAAGGTTTTAAATGTGTTTGTTAATGTATGATGAAAAGTGTAATAAAATAATATCCAAATCAAAATGTTCTGAAAGGGTGTCTCACTGTTACAGTCTGTAGTCATGACCCCTACGTACTGTCACGGGAACACGGAAATAAATCAAGAGTCCAACGGTACAGTTAACCCCTTAACAACGGATGACTTACCAGGTACGTCCCGCAGAAACTGTCACTTAGTGACAGAGGACGTACATGGTAAGTCACAGAAGTCTGGGTCTCCATGCAGCTGCACGCCACTCGGAGACTCCGGACTTGTTGGGGGGGGGGTCCTCTGGCATTAACGTGACAGCCGCGTACAAACACGGCTGTCACTAAGGGGATAAACCTTTATTAGATGCAATACAGAACTAAATATAGAACAGATCAGGATGGAGCAGACTGTGACTAGATAGGCACAAGACTATTAGGAAAAAAAGGCTGCTTCCCAGTCAACCACACTGCAAAGACTAGGCTGAAGCCAATGATAGTCTCAGTAGCCCAGATAGTCAGAGACTAAACTCGAACTGTCTCCCCTAAGGATAGCAAACAGGTAAGACTATTAACTCACGCCTGAAGTCTGTAAGGAGAGGGTAGTCTCAGAGAAGGGTGGCAACAAGGAGACTGACTGATGCCTGCAGTCAGCAAGGCTAGAGACTGCCAGAGCCACAGGTCTGCATCAGATAGGATGTCCACTAATCAGGAGGCAACACAGAGGATAGCTGGACAGAGCCCCAGGTCAGCACCAGACTGGATAGTCAGACAAGCCAGGGGTCGTACAGGTAGCGGGTAATCAGCCAGAGACGCAAGTCAGCACCAGATAGGATAGTCAGACAAGCCGGGGTCATACACTGGAGAACAGGAACTACTAGACTACACTGTACAACAATGTAAGGGTCACTGAAAAAACCCAGCAGGAAGTAGGTAGGTGGAGACTTACATGACTCACAGCATAAGACAGAGGCCTGCATCAAATACCCCGACTCGCGCCTGAAAGTGACGCATCCGAGTAGAGATGCGTCCACTACAGCCCTCAAGTCTGCGTCAGATTGAGCAGTCGCGCCGTCTAGGGAGAGGACACAGACGGCCGCTAGAGGCACCCAGACCGGATGCCCAGAGCGACACAAGGAATGACGCTGAAGCGTCATTCGGGAACCCAAGTTCCCAGCATTGTCCAAAGTGGCGGCGCTGGAATTAAGCTACACTGACAAGTCCAAAATGGGATACAGTCACCATCCTTCTTTGGTATCAGAAACAGGTTGGAATAAAAAAAACTGAATCGTGCTCCTGGGGAGGTACTGGAACCAGAACCTTCTTTTCTAGCAATGAGTTGACTGCTGTGAGCTCTTTTGGCACTCTAGACAAAAAGAAATGAACAGAAGGAAGGGATCTGAAGTCTATACTGTACCCTTTTGAAATTACCAGCAAAACTCACTGGTCTGTGACTGAGGATACCAAACTGTCTCGAAAAAGGTGAATAAGCCCCCTTATGGGAACCGGCAGTTCAGGATTCTGCGATTCACGCAGAAACTGGCTTGACAGACTTAGGCTACTATTTACTTGGGCTCCTGCTGCTGTCTGGACTTGGGGGAAAGGCGCATGTGGGAGGCCTGGAAAGTTTGCAGCCTTTGCACCTCCATTTGGCAGGGGGAACGAAAAAGATGCAGTGTCCTCACCATAGTAGGATGTTTGTTAGGCATCTGAGGCAACAAGGTGCTTTTGCACCCAGTAGCATCACTAATGACCTGTTTTAGCTCAGGTCCAAACAGGAGCTTACCTGCAAGGAAACTTGTGACTTCTTGGAAGATTGGTCTGCAAAGTGCAGTAACTGAGAAGGCTGATGCTTTAGCAGACAATCTGACCACCTCCAAAAGAGCCTCAGAAACATAAGTGTTTGCCTCATTCATGTTGGCGAAATAGGCCAACAAATCCTCCTTGGAAGCATCTACCCAGACATCATCTACCAGCTGTTCACCACAAACAGCAACAGTACTGTTAATTCTAGTGGAGGCATAAATAGGCCTCAGTGCAGCCCCAGTGGATTAGCCCTGAGGATAGAATCAAGCTGCTTATCTGCCATATCGGTCAGTCCCGCTGCATCTGTCAAAGACAGGGCAGTAGACTTGGCTAGCCTGGAAACTGAGGGATCCACAGTATGGGGAGAGGCCCACTGCAAAAAAGCTGCCCCTGAAAAAAGGGTAACATCTAGAAAACCTCAGTGATAGACAACCTATTAGCAGGGGTCTTCCACTCAACCCAAAGGATCTGATCAAGAGTGGTATTTGGGGGAATACAGTAGAACTTTTTTATGCCTCTGGAAGACATCTGTAGAGGAAGGACCATAATTAGGGGTGTCTGGAACCTGAAGGGTCTCCAAGAAAGCCCTAAAGAGACCCTCAGCAGAGGGAAGGGGGTCTGCCTCAATCTCCATAGGAGAAGGAAGAACCCATATCCACCTATTCCCCTACTCATCCTCTCCTCCTGAAATTTCCTCATCTGAGGCCCCAAGAAGCGCATGAACACACAGATCTCGGGCCACATATTTAAAGGCAGTGGTGGGCTTCCAGGACTGAAGAGACAGGAAGTTGTGCCACTGTGGGCAAGTGATTTCACCCAAGCTGGCTCTTGGTCAGTGCTGGAGGGGCCCTGTGGAGTAGTGAGGCTATAGCAAAGGAGGGGCAGAGAGATCCAGAATAGTCTCTAGTGAGCCCTGTTTGACATAAGGAACAGTAAAAGCAAGGGAAGGGTGATGCCCAAGTCCTCAGTTTTAGGTCTAACCCCATGTCCCTTGGAATCAGACATCCTTTCAGGAGACGTTTCTAAAACTAGTAAACAAGTAGTCCCCCCCAGACTAATAAGTCACCCTAGAAAGCCCAGAAAGTACATATCTGGCAGTCGAAGGGTTTACTAGAGACAGTAGTAAAAACAGCGACTGATGACGCCTGCCCCTCTCATCAACTGTCCACCAGTAGTGTGCCTCCAGTTAAACAGTGAGGCAGGTGGTGTGGTTGCACACCCCACTGTTGGCCAAGCCAGTAAGAGGTTTGTTCAGCAGAGGGGAGGGGTGAAATCCCATGACACTATAAAAACCCCTCAGGCTGTGTCCACTTTGCTTTAGTATTCCAGAACTTTGGTTCCTGTGTGCTCTAAGCTTCCAGTGCTCAGTGCCTCCTTCCCTGCTCTGCTACTGACCTTCTGCTGGATTTCCCATTGCCTGTTTCCTGACCTTGGCTAGTTTTACCGATTCTGCTTGATTGCCGCCTGCCCTGATCTTCTGAACTGTTCCTGACTACGCTTTGCTTAACCCTTGCACTCCCGTGCTGTCATTCTTACCTAGGTGTTCTACCTGTATCCCTCCGTGGATCACCTGGTAAGGGTGTCTGGCAAGAGATAGAATTCCCTGCTCCTACGCTCCAACCATAACAAGCCTGACCGCGACAGACTCAAGACACTCAGGACATGAACTGGATCAAACGCCATGAGGAGACTAGAAGAAAGAGCCCACTCAGACTTCTGTATGTCAAACAGTTGCAGACATGTCCCAATTAAGTTCACCCATAGACATCAATGGAACAAAGGTGGAGGCAGCGTGGGAACCATTCCTAAAGGAGTTGAGCACCCAAAAAAGGAAAATTTACAGAGGTACCCTTTAAAACCCAAGGCACAGACCCCTAAAGAGAAAAAGCCCTGAAAACATGCCCAACCCAGGTAGAACAGCAGGGAAGGGGTTAACAATTCCAATTGCAGCCATCCATTCTCCATAACTCAGGAAAATAGGATTTTAGTCTTACCTGTTAAATCCTTTTCACTTAGTCCATACAGGTTACTGGTACACTGGGAGGTGATCCGCCCCTTTAAGTAGGCAGGAACATTCTCTAAATGTATGCAGGGGGTGGAGCCTCCCCTCCCTCCTAGGCTGCTCCTCAGTCAGCACAAGGCAGAATGATTTGAGACACTAACACTGACCAGAGATACAAGAGAAGAAAAAGACCCCTGTGAGCATGCCCCAAAAGACTCCCACAGAATGCCACAGGAGAGCCAAGCATGGTCTCTTGACAGGGTGGGAGACCAGTAACCTGTATGGACTAAGTGAAAAGGATTTAACAGGTAAGACTAAAATCCTATTTTCACTGTCGTCCAATACAGGTTACGGGTACACTGGGATGTCCAAACATTGAGTTTCCCAGAGGTGGGAAGAAGGCAAGGACCAGGCGCAAGGCCCCCAGAGTCACCAGAACCTCTATGAACCAACCGGTCAGAGATCCCAACAATCAGAAGTGTCAACGGACACCAACTAGGGGTAAGAATAGACCCCAGTAACGAAACATAGCACACTGAACCAGAGCCAACAGGGCTCAACAGTAACGAAGCACTGAGAACCTCAGAAGAAGAAGATCCTAGACAGGCAAAACTGCCTCCAGGACCTTCCTCCCAAAGCTGGCATCAGCCGAGGCCAGCACATCCACACAGTAGTGCTTCGAAAATATGTGCACAGAGGACCAAGTGGCCACCCGGCACAGCTGATCAGCAGACGCTTGATTTTTATAGGCCCAAGAGGCCCCCAATTGATCTGGTAGAATGAGCAGTGACCCGAAAGGGCACATGTTTATTCCGCAATTCGTAAGCCTTATGAATAGTAGATTTTATCCAAGATGCAATGGTCACCTTGGATGCCGGTCTCCCTGCCCTAGGCCCCTCAGGAATGACAAACAGAGCGTCAGACTTCCTGATAAATTTTATGTTCATCGCACTGAGTCTAAGACAACGGACAACATCCAACAAATGAAGATCCCTCTCCTTGTCAGAGGAAGGGTTAGGGCAGAAAGAGGGCACCACAATCTCCTGATTGAAGTGAAATTCGGAGACAACCTTAGGCAAAAACTCTTTGGAAGTGCGAAGCACAGCCTCATCCTTATGGAACACCTGATAAGGTGGTTTACAAGACAAGGCTTGTAATTCTGCCACCCGGCGAACTGATACAATAGCCAAAAGGAAGGCCATCTTCCAGGACAAAAGGCGCAAAGGAATAGTAGCCAAGGACTCAAAGGGGGGTCGTTGGAGAACCCCAAAAACTAGATTGAGATCCCACAGAGGAGCCGGACTCCTGAAAGCGGGACGAACGTGAGCCACACCTTGGAAGAAAACTTTGACGTCAGGAATAACAGTGATGCGCTCCTGGAAAAAGACAGAGAGCGCTGAAGTCTGAACCTTAAGAGAACTCAGACTGAGCCCCTTATCAACACAATCCTGTAAAAAGGCCAGGACAGTAGGAAGATGAAAATCATGCGATAGATCCCCATCAGCACACCATGCTACAAAGGTCGACCAGACTCGATGATAGATCTTAGAAGACACAGGTTTACGAGCACGTAGCATCGTAGACACCACAGCAGAGGAAAAACCCTTTTTCTTCAAAATTGAGGATTCAACCTCCAAGCCATCAAATGAAGACGATGAACATCCTCCTTCCACAGATAGCCCTGTAGCAGAAGATCTGGACGAGAGGGAAGCGGAAAGGGCTCCGCCACAGACATTGCCATCAGATCCGGATACCAGGAATGACAAGGCCAATTCGGAGCGATCAGAATAACCGGACAACACTCCATCTTCAGCTTCTGGATGACTCTGATCAACAGAGGAGGAAAGATGTAAGCTAGGGAGAATTCCCAGGGAATTGATAAGGCGTCCACTGCCAGGGCCAGTGGATCCCTCCGCTGAGAGCAGAACACAAACCTTCCTGTTGTGTCTGGTTGCCATCAGATCCACCACAGGAACCCCCCACATCTGAGTGAGAAGTTGGAACACCTCCGGATGAAGAGCCCACTCTCTGCTGTTGACTGTGTGACGACTGAGAAAGTCTGCCATGACGTTGTCTACGCCTGGAATATGAACCGCTGAGATGACGGGAATATGAACTTCCCCCCAAGACAAAATGGCCTTGACCTCTAACCAGGCGGCGAGACTTCTTGTTCCGCCCTGCCTGTTGATGTAAGCCACTGCGGTGGCGTTGTCGGACTCTACCCTGACTGGACAACCCTCCAGTTGAGATTCCCAATGGCGTAGGGCAAGGAAGATCGCACAGAGTTCCAGAATGTTGATGGAGAGAAGAGATTCCTCCAGTCCCCACTTCCCCTGGGCACTGAAGCGACCCAACACCGCCCCCATCCCAGGAGGCTGGCATCCGTCGTGACCGTGGTCCAATAAGGGTTCTGGAAGGATCTCCCTTTCAGGAGATGAGAAAGATCCAACCACCATTCCAAGCTCAACTCGACGTGAGGAGGTAGAGGGACAGATAGCTTCAGATGGTCCGGACGATTCCTGCACGTCTGGATCACAAACCTTTGAAGTTCCCTGGTGTGTGCCATAGCAAATGGCACCGCCTCTATCGTGGAAATATATTTCCCCACCAGAGAAGTCAATTTTGGCACTGGAATCCGCTCGAGGGCCAGAATCTTCGATACCCGGAGAGCAATCTGATGAACCACCTCCTCTGGGAGAAACACAATGCACCGCTGGGTGTCGAACAGAAGACCCAGGAAGATTATCCGCTGAGACGAAACCAAGTCTGACTTGTCCAGATTCACAATCCATCCGTGGCGAGTGAGTGTCTGAATGCAAGCCTGAACCTGCTGGTGAAGGATCTCTGCTGATGTAACTTTCAAGAGTAAGTCGTCCATGTATGGAGTCACTGATGCCATCCCGATGGATTACCGCTATCAATGCTCCCAGGACTCGTTGAAAAACCTGTGGAGCCGTCGTCAGGCCAAAGGGAAGAGCTGAAAATTGAAAATTACCTCTGTTGCAGGCAAACCTGAGATACCGCCTGCTCTCTAGATGGATAGGGATGTGCAGATATGCATCCTGAAGGTCCAGGGAAGCAAGGAATTCCCCTGGAGACATAGCAGCTATCACAGTGCGTAGAGATTCCTGTCGATACTGGGTACTCACAACAAAGGAGTTGAGATCCATGAGGTCCAAAATAGGATGAGCTCCGCCGTCCTTTTTGGCCACAACGAACAGGTTGGAATAAAATCCTGAACCTATGTCCTCCTGAGAAACTGGTTCCAGGACGTCTTTGTCCAAAAGATCCTGAATAGCGTCGAACAGACGCCTTTTTGTGGAGTCCTGAGAAGGACGAGTAAAATGGAAGCGAAAAGGAGGAAGGGAAAAGAAAGGGATCCTGTATCCCTCTGACACCACCTGAAGAACCCAAGGGTCCGCCACTGACTCCTCCCAAGTCCGGCGAAAGATGTGAAGGCGCCCACCTACAGCCGGATGCGGACCAGGGTATGGCGAGTCATGCCGAAGCAGTCTTGGAAGCCGTGGGGGCAACCTTGGGCTTTCAGGACTGTTTGGGCTTGGAGGAGGTGCGCGGAGCAGGCAGAACCGTCTGGGACGTGGGGCGTGTCTCAGCTTGGAAGGAACGAAGGGACCGATAGCGCTTAGCTGGGAATTTCTTCTTAAAAACTGAGGGTAGAAGAGTACTTTTACCCCCAGTAGCCTCACTGATCAATTCCTTTAGCTCAGATCCAAAACGGGAAGTCCCTTGAAAGAGCAAAGAAAGCAAAACTTTCTTGGAAGCGGTGACAGCAGACCAAATTTTTAGCCAAAGAGCGCATCTAGCCAACACAGAAGTGGAGGCCCTCGCCATCATGCGAACAGCATCAAAGGCAGCGTCAGAAACATAATTCTGAGCTTCAGAAATATTAGCAAGTAGTTGCAACTGCTCTGACACTGGCGCATCTTGGCGGACCGCCACAGTAAGCTGTTCAGTCCAGACCGCAATGGCCCGGTTAACCCATGCCACAGCGAAAGTTGGACGCATGGTAGTACCAATAGAGGCAAAAATAGACTTAAGACAGGTCTCTAACTTTTTGTCAGTCCAATCCTGTAAAGCAGAAGCATCAGATACAGCCAAAGCAGTAGATTTGGACAACCTAGAAACTGGAGCATCCACCTTAGGAGGATGAACCCATTTAGCCAATTCAGTCTCAGGAAAAGGATAAAGTTTGGCAAACTTTTTTGAGATTGAAGAGGACTTATCAGGATTTTTCCACGCATCAGAAACTAAACATTCAAGAGCAGGGTTAGTAGGAAAACAAGTAACAGCCTTTGAAGGTTTCTGAAACACGTCCGTTGGGTCAAGAGGAGTCTCCTGGCACAAGGGAAGATTGAGGGTGGTTAGCACAGTCCTGATCAAACCCTCAGCAGAGAGAGTTCAGGATCACATTCAAAAGGGTCCGCAACCGATCTGGTAGACTCAATAACTGTACCATCCTCAACATCAGAATCCTGCAACAATTCTTCCTCAGAAGAATCAGAGACGTCAGGAGCTCCCTGTGGCTTGGGCAGGAAGGTCCTGACCATGGAGGGGGTCTGCCAGACTTGAAGAGCCCCCTGAACCTGAGAGGGAAAGAGCTGAAGAGTGGATCTGAGATCCATTGTTGCAGCCTTGAACTCTTTCACCCATGTTGGCTCAATAGCGTGACTGGAAGGCCCTGGGTTGCTGCCATGACCTTCCGCACAAGTTAGGCATAAATGACCAGAAAATTCTCTAGGTAGCCCTGAATGACAGGAGGAGCAAAACGCAATGGGGGAAACAGATACCCCAGCCTCCTTTGTCTTAGGTCTAGTCCCAGGCTCCTGTGGAGTAGACATACTCACAGTGTTAGATATACCCCACAGACAGAAATCACCCAATTAAAGTGTGAAAGATTAAGTATTCACCCCAGAAACATTTAAAACTAAACTTATCTGGCAAGCGAAGGGTTAATCAGCAGAGGAGAGGGAGAAGGTCCGGTCCCTGCGTAGTATACTCGATGAGAATAACTCACAAAATGGCTGCCGCGACAGGAGCCAATCAGAATAAGGGCGCGAACCGAGCGCTCATGGGAAGCGTAGTTTTTCTCACCAAGTACCCCAAAACAGTGCCCGAAGCCCCCCCCCCCCCCCGAGTCTCCCAACACACTCAAACGTGAAACCAGATGATAGAGCAAGGGAAAATAAACAAAATGAGCCCACTCTGAAGTTGCTATGTGAAGCGGTTCCAGAGATACGTCCCACACAGTGTAAGCCCATAGAGAGAAAAGGAGCAATGGAGTCTATGCGGGAAAAGCACGCTTAAAGGCGCGGAACATAATTTCTAATAAAATTATCCCTTGAGTTAAAAGTTCCATAACACATAGCAAACACATGTCCTATGTAAGCAAACATTACCCACCAAGGCAAGAGTCTAAAATACCCATAAAACTGGAAAACCCAGCAGATAAAGGGTTAAATTCCACATAAACTGCTCCAAAACTCAAGACATACACACATACATTGCACTGCAAGATATAGAAAAACACCCAATGAGTGCTGGAGTGCACAATGAGAACTCCCAAGTACAAGCCCAATGAAGGGACACTGAGGGACAAGTGGACCTTCGGCACTCAAAGGGTGGCTCACCTTTCTGCTGGACTTCTGTCTTCAGGTTACCAAATGAGTAAAGAATTTGCACAGAGGATAATCCCCAGGGAAGTACTTGAAATCAAGTTGTTCCCTCATCAGGGCAAAAGGTCCACCAGAAGTACCCTGGAAGCTGTGCTATCCACTTTGAAGAGGGCATTTGACAGCCTCGGTAACCCGCCTAATGGTGGTATTCCATATTTGTAAAAATAATAAAGAAACTAAAGTTTGAAGAGAGATGTTCTCCACCTGGTGTGAACACACCGAGGAACAAATCATTCTGGCTTGTGCTGACTGAGGAGCAGCCTAGGAGGGAGGGGAGGCTCCACCCCCTGCATACATTTAGAGAATGTTCCTGCCTACTTAAAGGGGCGGATCACCTCCCAGTGTACCAGTAACCTGTATCGGACGACAGTGAAAGAGGATTTTAGTCTTACCTGTTAAATCCTTTTCTCTTAGTTCATACAGGTTACTGGTAACTTCGGGTAGGCGATCTGCCCCGTTAATTGTAGGCAGGAACAATTCTAGAATTGTATGCAGGGGTGGAGCCTACCCTCCCTCCAGCTAGCAAACCAGCTCCAGAAAGATTTGAGACACTAACTATTGACTGGATAGTAGAATGGAAAGACGATTCCTGTGAGCATGACCCCGAAGGACCCCCACAGTCTGCCACAGGAGAGCAAAGCATAGTCCCTTGACAGGGTGGGAGACCAGTAACCTGTATGGACTAAGAGAAAAAGGATTTAACAGGTAAGACTAAAATCCTCTTTTCTCGGTTGTCCAATACAGGTTACTGTAACTTTGGGATGTCCAACCATTGAGTTTCCCAGAGGCGGGAAGAAAGGCAAGGACCAGGCGCTGGGCCCCCAAAGTCACCACAGCAGATATGAACCATCAGATCAGAGATATCCCAAACAATAACTGAAGTGTCAACGGACACAAAACCAGGGTAATGGCACCCCAGGAACGTTATACAACACACTGAACTAGAACCAACAGGGTTCAACAGAGAAGGAAGCACTAAGAACCAAGGAAAATCCTAGACAAGCAATACTGCCTCCAGGATTTTCCTTCCAAAGCTGGCATCAGCCGATGCCAACACATCCACACAGTAGTGCCTTGAAAAGGTGTGCACGGACAGCCACGTGGCCGCCTTGCATAACTGATCAGCGGAGGCCGGATTCTTGTAAGCCCAAGAGGCCCCAATAGATCGAGTGGAAAGAGCTGTGATCCTGACAGGCTTCTTCCTCAACTCATGAGCCATGCAAATAGTGGACTTGATCCAAGAGGCAATAGTCACCTTGGATGCAGGTCTTCCTGCCCTAGGACCCTCAGGAATGACGAACAGAGCATCAGAATGCCTGATATGTGCAATGCACATAAAAATTTAGATAACGCACTACGTCCAACAAGTGGAGATCCCTCTCCTTGTCAGAGGTGGGGTCAGGGCAGAAAGAGGGCACCACAATCTCCTGATTGATGTGAAACTCAGAGACCACCTTCGGCAAAAACTCCTTAGAAGTGCGAAGCACCGCCTTGTCCTTGTGAAACACCAAATAGGGTGGTTTACAGGACAGAGCATGTAACTTTGCAACGCGGCGAACTGACACAATCGCCAGAAGAAAAGCCATTTTGCACGTCAACAGGCATAGAGGAATAGTAGCCAAAGACTCAAAGGGAGGGCACTGTAGGACGCCCAAAACCAAGTTAAGATCCCTCTGAGGAAGGGGAGACTTGAAAACAGGATGTGTGCGAGCAACACCCTGGAAGAAAACCTTGACATCAGGAAGGATGGCAATGTGCCTCTGAAAGAAAACAGAGCAGAAGTCTGAACCTTAAGGGAACTCAAAATGAGGCCCTTATCCACTCCGCCCTGTAAAAAGGCCAGGACCGTAGTTAGATCAAAGTTCTGAGACAGATTCCTGTCAGCGCACCAGGACAGAAAAGTCGACCAGACACGACAGTAGATCTTGGAAGAAACAGGTTTGCAAGCACTGAGCATAGTAGCCACCACACCAGAAGAGAATCCTTTCTTCTTCAATATTGAAGATTCAATTTCCAAGCTGTCAAAGCTACCCAATGAACATCCTCCTTCCACAGGTAACCCTGTAGAAGAAGGTCCGGACGGTTGGGAAGCCGAAAGGGCTCCGCCAGACAGACAGATCCAAGAGCTCCGGAAACAAAGACTGGTGAGGCCAGTATGGAGCAATCAGAATGACTGGGCAATGCTCCAGTCATAATTTCCATAACACCCTGTGCAACATGGGAAGGGTAGGAAAAATGTAAGCTAGAGGAAAGGCCCAAGGAATGGACATCGCATCCACCGCCAGAGCCAAAGGGTCTTGCCATCAAGAGCAGAACAGAGCAACCTTCCTGTTGTGTCTCGTCTCCATCAGGTCGATGTAAGGGGGACCCCATAGTTGAACAATGGGTTGAAACACTTGCGGATGCAACTCCCACTCTCCGCTTTCTACTGTATGTCAACTGAGGAAGTCCGCCATGGCGTTGTCTACGCCTGGGATGTGCACTGCGGATATAGCAGGTACGTGATCTTCTACCCAGGACAAAATAGCCTTGACCTCTAACCAAGCAGCGAGACTTCTTGTTCCACCCTGCTTGTTGATGTAAGCCACGGCCATGGCGTTGTCAGACTCCACTTGGACTGGACAGTCTTCTAGCTGAGATGTCCAATGTCTTAGGGCATGGAATATCGCTCAAAGCTCCAAAATGTTGTTCGGAAGGAGAGACTCCTCCGGAGACCACTGACCCTGAGTGCTCAAGCGACCCAGGACTGCACCCCAGTCTGATATGCTGGCGTCCATCGTCACCTTGGTCCAAAATGTCACCAGAAAGGACTTGCCCTTCAGCAGATTGGAGAGGTTGAGCCACCATGACAAGCTCAGTTCCACATGAAGAGAAAGGGAAACAAATGACTTCCGAAGAGCCTGTTGACCCTTGCACACCTGGATCACAAACCTCTGGAGCTCCCTGGTGTTCGTCATGGCAAACGGACCCGCTTTGTATGGTGGATATGAATTTCCCCACCAGAGATGATAGCTTCTGGACAGGAACTGGATCCTGAGACAGAATTGCTGAAACCCCGTGGGCGATATGGTGAGCCACATCGTCCGTGAGGAACACCATGCTCTTCCGTGTGTCGAATAGAAGGCCCAGGAAGACCAGACGCTGGGATGGGACAAGATCCGACTTGTCCAAGTTGATGATCCACCCGTGACGGGTGAGAGCCTGAATGCAGTTCTGAACTTGCTGATGGAGTTCCGCCGATGGAGCTTTAAGAAGCAAGTCATCCATGTATGGAGTAACTCTGATGCCGTTCCGGTGGAGGACGGATATCAAGGCGCCCAGGACACTGTTGAAGACCTGAAGAGTCGTCATCAGACTAAATGGAAGGGCTGAGAACTGAAAATGTCCCCTGTAGCAGGCAAACTGGAGGTACTGCCGGCTCTCTGGATGAATGGCAACATGTAAGTATGCATCCTGAAGATCCAGAGAGCAAGGAATTCCCCCGGAGACATGGCAGCAATCACTGTGCGTAGAGATTCCTATCGATAATGGTTCCGGGTCACAAAGGAATTGAGATCCTTCAGATCCAAAATAAGGCAACAACCGCCATCCTTTTTGGCTACC
This sequence comes from Rhinophrynus dorsalis, assembly GCA_037306005.1. Lineage (NCBI taxonomy): Eukaryota > Metazoa > Chordata > Amphibia > Anura > Rhinophrynidae > Rhinophrynus > Rhinophrynus dorsalis. The sequence goes on from CM074720.1 coordinate 118,297,107, forward strand.
ACAAAGGGGTTTGAGTAGAACCCCTGTCCTGTATAGGCACTGGCTCCAGAACAGCCTTGTCCAGAAGAGCCTGAACAGCACTGTAACAGACAGCGTTTCTCTGTACCTTGAGGAGTATGAGAAAGACGAAAACGAAAGGGAGGAAGAGAAATGAAAAGGATCTTGTGCCCTTCCATCACCACTTGCAAAACCCATGAGTCCGTCACAGAGTCCTCCCAAACTCCGTGATAGTGTTGCAGACGACCACCCACAGTGGGGTGCGGACCCGGGTTCGGCGAGTCATGCCGAAGTCATCTTGGAAGCCTTGGGCTTCCATTGTTATTTGGGCTTGAAGGAGGTACGCGGTGCTGAGGGTACCGTCTGGTTTGCCCGGACATGTCATTCTGAAAGGAACGAAAGACTTACGCTTAAGCGGCAACTTTTTCCTAGAAACCAGGGGTAGAAGTGTACTCTTACCCCCTGTAGCCTCACTGATCAGATCCTTGAGATCTGGCCCAAACAAGGAAGTGCCTTGAAAAGGCAAGGAGAGCAAAGCTTTCTTCGAAGCCGTGTCAGCAGACCAAATCTTGAGCCAAAGAGCTCTTCTGGCCACCACAGACATGATAGAAACCCCAGCCATCATACAGATGGCATCAAATAAGGCAGCAACATATCTGAGGCACAACTTATCCGAAGTAGAGGCATCCTGATGGACAGCCTTGGTGAGCTGATCGGTCCAGACCGCAACGGCCCGGTTCACCCACGCAGCTGCAAACGCCGGACGCATAGCGGAACCAGCAGTGGCAAAAATGGACTTGAGGGAAACCTCAAGTTTCTTGTCAGTCCCGTCCTTAAGAGCAGAAGCATCAGTGACTGCCAAGGCAGTAGATTTGGACAACCTGGAAATAGGGGCATCCACTTTTGGGGGATGAACCCACTGAACAAGCGCAGCTTCAGAAAAGGGATAAAGCTTAGCAAACTTTCTGGACACAGAAGCTTTCTTGTCCGGGGATTTCCAATCCTCAGACACAAGGAGGTCAAGACTGGGGTTAGGTGGAAAGTATGTAAGGGGCTTGGCAGGCTCCTGAAATACATCAGAGGGATCAGAAGGAACCTCCTGATCTAGTGGAATGTTAAGCGTAGTTAAAACAGCCCCAATTGGGCCCTCAGTGGAGGGTTCAGGATCAGCTTCAAAGGGGTCCCCAAGAAACAGAGGATTCCAACACAGAACATTCCTCATTATCCGAATCCACCAGCAGTTCGTCTTCAGAGGAATCTGACATGTGAGGTACTCCCTGAGGTTTAGGCAGGGAAGATCTGATTGAGGAGGGGGCCTGCCCTCCCCTGTAACTGGGATGGAAAGAGTTGCAATGTGGACCTAAGGTCCCTAGTCGCAGCCTTGAACTCTTGCACCCAAGCTGGCTCTATAGTTTGGCTGGAGGTCCCTGAAATGGTGTCAGGGACATCAGAACATGCTGGGCATAAATGGCCTGAATACTCTCTAGGTAGCCCTGAGTGACAGGAAGAGAAATGCGCAATGGGGGATATAGAGACGGCAGCCTCCTTAGTCTTAGGCCTAGCCCCAAGCTCCAGCAGTACAGACATTATCACAGTGTCAAAATAACCAATTGTACAATAAATCACCCAGTTAGTGATTAAGATTAAAGTTCCACCCCAGAAATCGCTAAAATAAACTTATCTGGCAGACGAAGGGTTAATCTGCAGAGGAGAGAAGAAGAGTCCAAGCCCTGCGTAGGATACTCGCCCAGAAATGCTCACAAATTGGCTGCAGTGTCAGTAGTCAATCAGAAACAAGGGCACGAAGCAAGTGCCCATGGGAAATGTAGTTTTTCCCAAAAAGTACCCTAAACAGTGCCCGAAGCCCCCTGAGCCCCCCAAAAGACTAGAAACATGAACCAGATGATAGAGCAAGGGTAGACAAGTAAAATGAGCCATCTATGAAGTCACTAGGTTAAACGGTTGCAGAGATATGTCCCAAACAGTCCCACAGGAATGAATGCAGCAATGGCGTCTATGCTGTAAAGTGCGCCTTAAAGGCGCAGAACTCAATTAGTGCAAATATTAAATTAAAACATAAAAAGATGCAAATCATCAATAGAACATGTGAGGACACCCAGAAAACACTAATCCAGTAGGCAAAGTGTCAAAACCCCCCCCCCCCCAATAAAGTGCCAAACCAGCAGCTAAAGGGTTAAGTTACCACATAAACCTGCCCCAAACATCCAGCAGACATACAGATATACCCAATGAGTGCTGGAGTGTGCAATAAGAACTCCAGAAATACATCCCTGTGTGGAGGGGCACTGTGGGACAAGTGGACGTGCACCACTCAAAGGGTAGCTCACCTTTCCTGCAAATCTTCTGCCTTCAGATTACCATGGAGCAAGAAGTACCTCAGTGGTTAACTCCTGGGGAAGCACTTGGAATCAAGATTTTCCCCCCTGCGGGCTTAAGGTCCACAAAAAGCCCTGGATACTGAGCTAGCCATATTTAAGGGCATTTGTCAGTCATGGTAATCCGTCTAATGGTGGTACTCCAAATTAACAGAAAATAAAAAAGATTCTAAAACTATAGCAGAACTGTTCACCTGGTGCTGTCTTCACCAAGGAACAAATCTTTCAGGAGCTGATTGGCTAGCTGCAGCCAAGGAGGGAAAGGAGGCTCCACCACCTGCATACACTTTGAGAATTGTTCCTGCCTATTAAGGGGCAGATTGCCTCCCAGAGTTACCAGTAAGTAAGGTCTCTCCCAGGCAGAAATTTCATAGCAGACAGGGGTTTTCAGATATGTGGTCCAAGCTGTTTTGAAGCAGTACAAAGAAACAGGCAACGTTGAAGACCGTAGATGCTGTGGTCGGCCAACGAAACTTAGTGCACCAGATGAAAGACAAATCACGCTCATTTCCATTAGAAATCTGAAGATTTCCAGCAGTGCCATCAGCTCAGAATTGGCAGAAAACCGCGGAATCCTGGTACGCCCATCTACTGTCTGGAGAATTCTGGTCAGACGTGATCTTCATGGAAGACTTGTGGAAAAAAAAGCCATACTTCTGGCATGTGGGAAAAAAGACCAAGCGACTCAACTATGCACAAAAACACAGGAAATGTGGTGCAGAAAAACGGCAGCAGGTGCTCCGGACTGATGAGTCAAAATTAGAAATTTTTGGCTGTAGTAGAAGGCAATTTGTTTGCCGAAGGGCTGGAGAGCGATACAAGAATGAATGTCTGCAGACATTTGGGGCTGCATTTCTGCAAATGGAGTTGGAGATTTGGTCAGAATTAATGGTCTCCTCAATGCCAAGAAGTACAGGCAGATGCTTACCCATCATGCAATACCATCTGTGAGGAATCTGATTGGCCCCAAATTTATTCTGCAGTGTAACAACGACCCCAAACATATAGCCAAAGTCATTAAAAACTAACTTCAGTATAATGAAGAACAAGGAGTACTGGAAGTGATGGTATGGCCCCCAATCTCATCATCGAGTCTGTCTGGGATCACATGAAGAGAGAGAAGCAACTGAGGCTGCCTAAATCCATAGAAGAACTGTGGTTAGTTCTCCAAGATGTTTGGAACAACGTACCTCCCGAGTTCCTTAAAAAACTGTGGACAAGTATACCCAGAAGAATTGATGTTTTTAAGGCAAAGGGTGGTCACACCAAATATTGGATTTTCCTTCTTTTCAATATCATTTTGTTAATTGATAAAAATAAACTATTAACAAGTATTTTTGAAAGTATTTTTCCTTTACAGCAGTGTTTTCACACCTGCCTAAAACTTTTGCACGGTTTTCTATAGGTTGTGTGTGTAATCAGGAACAATGTTTTAAATACAGTACTTTTTTTGTGGTGGGGGGTTGCATTTAACACCTTGAATGCTAGACATTTCCAATGCATAGTGTATTGCATCGCAAGTGTTAATGAAACATACACACGTTCAAATCTAGGAATTCTGCCAAAAATATATAAACTAGTCCCTACATGAAATAACAAAGCTCTTTCCATATTATTGTCTGTAAGGAACAGAAAACAACATAAATGTAAACCAAGTTTATTTTGTTTTTTTCGTTTTTTTTCTTTTTTTTAAGTAGTAGTGTTCTTAAAGCACTACAGCATGGTAAACAATGTAAATTAGTACAAGTCATCTCAAAAGCCAGAATTTTATGAGTTGTTAAAAAGATGCAAGCCTATTCTAACAGGATAAATACTTTTTTTTTTTTTTTTTTAACCATTTCACTTCTCGTTAATGAAGGCTCACAAATGAGCAACACTCCTCATTGAGGAAAACAAAAAGCTGTTGTCGACAAAGCGACAGCACACACAAAAACAAAAAACTGTGTAAAAATAACTAACTGTACTGTGTTCCCATACTTTCTGAAGTTGCTTTACAATGGGATGATATGCACATGATTTGCTGCAAAGAGCATCTTATATCCAACTTGCAGTATGTATGTAGTCTAGCCCACCTCAACCCAAAGATCTCTTAATTGTTCAGAGAATGCAGCAGTGCCAGACTTGTCTATACAAGTCAATTTGTCACTCACTGAAATTCCTTCTAGGCTGCAATATTAACTAGAAAGAAAAAAAAAAAAAAAAAAACCATTTAAAATTTTGTATATTCTAATTGGGGGAAATAGACTAAACAAATATAGGTTCTAAATAATTCTGCCTGTCCTCACCCCCAAAGCCACAAAATGGGCATGAAGAAATATTAAAGGAAAAAAAATTAAAGCCTTAATTCTTAACATCATGCAAACCTAAAGATGACCAAAGCTTTAAATAATGGAAGGATATTTCACAGAACATTTCTTATAAAAAAAACGCATAAGAAAAAAGCCACTAGGTGACATAATTTACAAATTGGCATCATTTTGGTCAACAATAATCAAAGTGATGTTGTTTTCCTGAACAAAATTGAAGTTCAGGGGGAGGAGGGAAAGTGACAGCATAACTTGGCTACTAAAAACTAGTCACACATTTCTTCAGGAATTTCGTGTGGATTGAGTATGCCAGGAACAGACATCTGCAGTTTGTGTTTCTCCTCCTGTGCTTGTCGAAGGGCTGTTTCCCTTTCTTCCAGAAACAGGTCTGAAGTGTCTTCTCCCGCATATTCCTGCATTTAAAAAAAAAAAAAAAAAAAAAAAAATGTTAGATATCTATACCTAATGCAACGTCAGATCACATCTATTTTCAGGAGATATCTTGTTTAGATACGATTGTAAGAGTATATTTAAGGAGCACTTAAACATAAAATAAACCTAAAATATGTTTTTTTTGAGGTCTAAAATAGGATTTTAGTGTTCTTATCCAGTACATACTTTTCTCTATAGTCCTTATGGAACACAGGTACATGGGGTTGAGTCCCTCCTTTTGAAGGCAGGACACGTCAAAAGAAAGTTTTAGGTGGAGACTCCTAGCCACTGCGCCAGCTTAACTCCTTCCCTATAGCCCCCAGTATGAATGTGACCAAAAACACACTAACAAGGCAAGCAAGACAAGAAGGAAATATCCTGTGAGATCTTCATGAGTACCCTGGGTATGAGATGAGTTGGACGAAAGACATAAGAGAGGTGGAAGTTCCACGAAATAGACATTGCATCCATGAAGAAGGCCAGAGGATCTCCCCTCTAGGAAGAGAAGGTCGGAACCTTTGTGATTTTCCCTAGCTGCCAAGAGATCTATTGTTGACACACCCACCCATTGCACAATCAGACAGAATGCCTCCGGACTGAGTTCCCACTCTCAGTGAGCCCCGCCTTGGAAATTGAAGTCCGTCAGCATGTTTTCTACACCTGGAATGCAGAAGACGGAGATGGCCTGAATGTGGGCTTCTGCCCAGCCTAGAATGTACCTCACTGGTATGCAAACAAGGACACCTAGACTTCTCCAAATAGGTAAAGATGCCCCCCTACAGGTACCAGAGGACCAGGATTCTGAGAGTCATGTGGAAGATTGCTCAACAGACTTCGCCCATAGAGCAGTTTGCTTTGGCTGCCTCCACTGCTGGCTAGGCCTGACTTTGCATGCATGTGAAGCTTGCAAACCTTGAGGCCTTTATGCCCCCTTTTGGTAAGGGGGAACGAGAAAGATGCAGTTTCCTTACCATAAGTGGACATTTGGTTGCACAGCAACAGAGAAAGCTGAGGCTTCAGCGGACAACCTGTCCGCCTCAAAAAGAGCCTCAGAAACACAACTGTTAGCCTCTTTAATGTTGACCAAAAGAACCAACAGATCCTCTTTGGAAACCTCAGCATAGGCAGCCTGCATCAGCTGTTCACCCCATACAGCAACAACCCTGTTGACCCAGGCAGAGGCAAAAATAGGTCTTAGTTTCGCTCCAGTGGCCGCAAAGTTGGCCCTGAGGATAGAGTCCAGCTTCTTGTCTGCTGGATCCTACAAACCTGCTGCATCTGCAAACCACAGGGCAGTAGACTTAGTCAACCTGGACACTGAGGAATCCAGTTGGAGGAGAGGCCCAGTGTGAGAAAGCTGCCTCTGAGAAAGGATACTGCTTAGAGAACCTCTTCATGATGGACAGACATTTATCTGTGGTCTTCCACTCATCCAGAAGGATCTGTTGTAGATCTCTTATGCCACATCAGGGTTTTTGGTGCTTAGACTGCATCCTTTTCCTCCAGCACAATACCCACCTACCAGTTACAGATGTGTGTGCAACAAGCAGCACAGAAAAAAAAGAACCATAGCAAGAAAGAAGAAAAGAAAGCTTCTAAGTCTAAGGCTCTAAGGGGACTCAACTGGTTGGGGAAGGATCGGTATGTTTTTCTACAGGTGGGAGTCCAGTGTCCAATATGGACTAAAGAGAATATGTTTTAACTGGTAACATTAAAATCCTATTTTCTCTTACATCCAGCATGGAACACATGAACCAAGGGGATATACCAAAGCATCACAAAGATTGCAAGGAGGGAAAAGGAGAGGGGGGAGGGACCCACCAAACAAACCCAACAATTCACTCTTCTTCAATTATAACAGTTATACTGAACTAGCACGGCACACCAAACAAGTGCCAACTTGGTGAAAATTACTGAAAACCACACAGGGAAGTAGATGAAAAGGATAGTCCTCAGAAAGGCAAAACTGCCTGAAGAAAATTAGTGCCAAAGCAAGTCTTAGCCAAGTCCAGGACATTGACAAGGAAATGTGTGGTGAATGTGTGCAAGGAGGACCACTTTGCAGCCTTGCAAGGCTGTACAGCAGTGCCCTGGTTTTTATAGGCCCAGGAAGCACCCACTGGTGGAGAGCACTGTGATCCCGAAAGGAACACGCTTCTTCCTGATCATGTACTCCTAGCATATGGTAGCCTTGATCCAAGAGGCAATGGTAATGATGGATGCAACCTGACCCGCCATATGTCCCTCAGGAATGACAAACAGAGAATCAGCCTTGTGAAATGGCAGAGTGCTGTGCACATAATACTTAAAGGGATAGTAGTGTGTGCAAATGCCTTTAAGTTTGATTATTCATTATACTTTTTTATAACGTAACTAGCGTAAAGGCCTGTGTACACGGGCCAAGGTCCGGTAATGTAAAGAGGCCGGTCCTGCTCTGCGTACTGCTGCCACCTCACTGGTGACGCACGCGATGCATTCATGCGCAGCAGAGACTAGTCGAACACACAGAATGCTCCCAGCATTCGGTTCGTTCGGGCAGTCTCTACTGTGCCTGACATAATCGGAAAAACATTCTGCCCTTTTAGATTATAGGAAGTACCATTTTAGGTGTCCAGAACATGGTCATCATCTTTTTATATTATCTTAAAATGTCCCTCTCCCACCCCTTTTACCCACTTCACACTGACTTCCCTAGGGCAAAATGTCAATCCGGACAGATCGCAACGAGGGACAATCTTGTGTCAGCATAAGGAAAAAACTGCCCTCCTTCTTCAAGGGGGGGGGGGGGGGGCAAGGTTTTCCTTTTACTGACGGACACAATTTTGTCCCTCATTGCGATCTGTCTGGTCAAGCAAATGGCTTTCAGATCTGAGGGAAGTCAGTGTGACATAGGGAATAGGGGAATAGAAATTATGTTATAAAAAATATAATGAATAATCAAACTTAATGTTATATGCACACCTTACTATCTCTAAGGCATTACACAAGGTCCAACAGATTGAGATCCCTCATGTGTGTAAGAAGGGTGAGAGGTACGACGTGCCACCTTGTCCTAGTGAAACACCAAGAATGGAGGTTTACAAGACAGACCTTGCAACTAAGCCACCCTCCAAACACAGTACTTCAAAGAGAAAAGCCATCTTCAGCATCAGTTGACACAAGGAGATAGAAATCATACTCTCAAAAGGGGGCATCCAAAGGATACCCAAGATGAAATAAAGATCCCATGGAGATGTGGGAGTACAAAGAGGGAAAGGTATGAGTTGCCCCTGCATAAAGTGTTTTCACATGTGACATAATGGCAATGTGTTTCTGGTAGAGAGCAGAGATGTGTGCCTTCAGGAACTTAAACCAAGATGCTTGTTGACTCGATCCTGAAGGAATGGACAGGCAATACCATATGAAGATCAACATGCACAGACATTGTCAGCACACCCCCAAGAAAAATGGACCAGACCATATGGTATGCCTTAACAGAGACTGGTTTCCTAGCATGGATCGTAGATCTAAGAAAACCTCAATGATGCTGCACTGTGCTGCAATTAGCATACATTAGCATATGAAAAGTGTGAATATCTCATGAACTGAATGTGTGATGGCCTTTTGGCTAACATGACATAGGCAGGTTGTAATGGAGTTTTCAAATATGCAAACTTAAAATTAAAGGGATAGTAATACTTCGTTTTAACTTTATTTTATTTTGTAGGCATTAAAAAAAACATGAAGAATGATTATTCTTCATAGTATTTGAGCCATAGAGAGTGTTATTCTGTCAGAGTTTTACTTCAAGAGTAACTGAATGATAAAGTTTCCCCCTAACTCCCCTTTTACCTAGTGTAACACTGCTCACCTCAGATGTGGAATCTGGTTGCTTGACCAGACAGATAACCGCAAGGAACAATCTTCTTATTGTGAGAACAATGAAAACCCTGCCCCCCTTGACAGGTTTTTCAGCTTTTTCCTTATCTTAATTAAAGCTTGTCCCTCTCTGTAATCTAACTGGGCACCTCCCTGCTGCTCTGAGCTGATCAGCTTTATATCAGTACAAGGGGCAGGAGGGGGATTACTTTACCATTCAATTACTCTTGAACTACAACTCTGACAGAACTGAAAAAACTCTCCAAGGCCCAAATACTATGATGCTTAATTAGAGCTGCTTTTATTATGAAACATAACTATCCCTTTATGCATTATGAGTACACAGTCCCCCACTGTGCCAAATGGAGATGGTGAAGTCTGGATAACTCCATAGCGCCAGAGAACAGTTTGCTCTCCAGTAAAGTCTGCAGAGACAGCAGCTGCCCTCCCCTAACCCTTTGAGTGCTTCCAGGATGTGATGAGTGTCTCGTGAGTATTCTATTTACACAAATCAGCTGATGAGCAGAGAAGTCTGCCATGGACTGCAAACAACCGATCAGTTGGCTCATGTAAAACAGAACCAGCAGAGAAGTGGTTGGATGCAGCATCTGCTTTACCTGGTTTTCAGTGTGTGTACATAACATGTGAAGCAGGGCAGGGGAAAAGTACTGCAGAGCAATGTGTTGCATATCCCTATGGCAGTCAAAGAGTTAGGCTAACCCTTTGAGTGCCAGAGGTGTATGCAACGCTTTGCAGAGCAATGCGTTGCGTACCTCTGGTACTCAATGGGTTAAGGCTGCCTCTCTTGCTATCCCTAACACATCACCAGAATTATGCCTGTATGCCAAATATTAGTGTCTTGTGCCTTACATAATTCTTAGCACATGTAGTGAAGTGTGTCATTCTCCATCATCACCAGAAACACTTCACTACTGCACAGATCCTTAGGTGCATCTTTTCCCAGGTGAATTATAGGTCAACTTTTTGGCCAATACAGTGTACTGATAATGTAAATAAAAACTCTAGCAATGCTGTGTCCTTGTTTTACTCACCAGAAGAAGCCATATATTTATATACATATACACACTTTACTCAAAAATAACTTCTTATTTTTACATTATATAACTCACAGGAATATCAGACCTTAGCTGTCACAAGTATAAGATACATAGAGGAACAAAAAATACTTTTAAATAAAGTAGAAATTAAACACTCACCTTTATCTGTACAAGAAAATCCCTAAGGTGTTCTTTAAAGGCTGGAATATCCTGATTTAAACTGAAGAGGCCAGTCACAAACAGTTTAACCTGGGCACTGAGAGGAGGGAAAAACCACAAATGTTTTAACAGATCCTACAACATGCTTCATATAACAGAAAAAGTAAATTTACCCACATTAAGGTTAAGCCAATGTAACAATGGGGATATATAGTTAAAGCGGAACTACACCTCTTAAACAATTTAACTTCAATAACACCCCATCTGGCAACTAGCAGCTTAGTAGCGCTAGTCACCAGAATAATTACCTTATTCAAAAGAAATATGCATTCTTACCGGGCTGACAGCAGCACAGAGCGTGGAAATTTTGCCATAGTGATGTCCGCGTGCCTGCGCTGTCAGTCCCTTTTGGAGCCGGCCAGCTCCTAGCGACACCTCCTAGACCCAGCTAGGACCGAGAGTGCAGGCACGCGGACGTCACTATGGCAATATGTCCACGCTCCGTGCTGCTGTCAGCCCGGTAAGAATGCATATTTCTTTTGAATAAGGTAATAATTCTGGCGACTAGTGCTACTAAGCTGCGATGGGGAGTTATTGAAGTTAAATTGTATAAGAGGTGATATTTACTCTTTAATTTACATTTTTTTCAGATTTACCTAACAACTTTGCACATTACTGTGTATATATATATATATATATATATATATATATATATATATATATATATATTTTTTTTTTTTTTTTTTTTTTTAATATATGTACAAGGTATTAAAAAAATCAAATGTTAATATACAACCAATACTTTATGAAGTGGTCATGTAGACAGTTTACATTGTATGGGCTTCTTTTAGCTTGAATAGGTGTAAAACTGGCAATAACTCCAACTATTTACGTTACTTCAATTATCAACTTAGTGAATCAAGTTATCAAATGAAAATATTGCACTAATCTGTATTTCTTTAATACAAACTATGTTCATTCTTGCAGTATTAGCTGGATAAATCACAAGTCCCTCCCCCACACACCCATTTTCAAGTTTTAAAGAAATAAATCCTGAATTAATTTAGTGATTTGGGACCTTTGTTGGCAAAAATGGAAAAACAAATTGTTTCATGAAGCCAAGCCTCCCAACATTTCAAATGGCCAAATAGAGACACTTTTGTTTTAGGGGGTATTACTGGGGGTGTGGCTGGTGGGTAGGACATTACTGATAATTTTTAGGTTATTTCATGACTCCTCTTTGTGTAACTGAATAAATGACTGAGCAACAACAAAGTATTATATTTACACACACACACACACCACTCTGTACTATCTCCTAAAAAGAGGGACACTTGGGAGGTATGTGATGCATCTGTACATTTTACCATGTCATTTCATCCATATTGAAAAAAAAATATAGACACATGAAAACTCTTCAAAATACTTACTCTTGCAAGTGAGGAAATGCAGATTTTAGAAGATTTGCCACATATTCTTGAATAAATAGTTGATTGCTAAGAGGACTTGCTGGATTTAATGGTGTATTTATTTTTCCTTCTTCCACCAGATTAAACATGTATGCCAGAATTGATGCATGCATTGTTAATCCTGTAAATGTAGAGTACAATAAAGAAGCACATTACACTTGCTTTAAAAACCATTAAATACTAGCTTTTTGCAAAGCAGGCCTACCAACAGTTTTAGTGGATAAGGGGCCAAAATTCTGGAAACTAAAGAGTAGATATGTGAAGAGTTAATTTTTCATTCCCACGTTGAATATACATGGAATGGTAGAAAAGGTTCTCTTTGATGTAGAAGTTCCCATGGGAAGGAAAATCAGGCATAACATTTGGTAAGAACTTTAAGCCCATTGCATCATCGTGTACACAAAAATGTTAGCGATGCCTGCAAAATAGTGCAAAACACTACACTGGAGACCAAACATTCAAGGTGCTAAAAGTCCCATTTAAATCAATGGGACTGTTCATTTGTCCCTTACGGTGCAGTTGGTTTGCCACAACACTACTCCCACTTTAGCTTACAGAATAAAACACAAGGTATGCAAATTATAATGCAGTGTTTTCAAAGAAATCAGACAATTCAGTGACTTATTACTTCACAATTAAATGTACCAAACTGTAAAAAAGACAATTTATACACATAAGTAATCTATTTTCTACAAAGAAATTCGAAATAAACTAATTTTTGATATTTGAATACGTAAATCCCCAAAGAAGTGTGAGGTCTGTGTGCAGTGTGTTAATATGGTCAAATGGCCAAAATGAGGTACAAAAGGAGTGCAGCTCAAACATAACACATACCAGCTGTGTGTGAGGTGTCTGTCACAACAGAAAATATGTGCTGAAGTATGTCGCAAAAATACGTCTGATAGAAACTCTGTGCTGCGGCTTCCTCTTGAGCAACATTCTGTAACAACGTGTACAGAATCTGTAGGCCTGAAAATAAACACAAATGTATATATTAATGGGCTAAAATGGCAGCCAATTAGTTTCAACACATCACCTTAACCCCTTAAGGACTATGTGACATACTATGACTGTATCGGTCCTTATACACTTAAGGACCAGTGACCGTCGTAGCACATTGTGTACTTTTTACTTACAGCGATCTACCGGGAGCACTGTAAGTAAAAAACGGGGCCTTAGACCTCAAAGCAGAGCGCCGGTACGCGTAACAGGTCACGTGTACTGGCGCGTCGGCAAGGATCAAAGCGGTCCTTAAGGGAAGGTAACTTCCCTCGACAGCTGGTCCTTAAGGAGTTAAGGAGCAAAAAGTATGCTGTTCCACTGTTCACTATATTTAAAATTGGTTGGGCTATTAACTTTTCAACACTGTAGAGGTTCACTGGAATTTTTCCAGCCTTGGAAATAAGAGGATTTTAGTCTTACCTTTTAAATCCTTTTCTCTTAGTCCATACAGGTTACTGGTCTCCCAAAGTTACCAGTAACCTGTATTGGACGACAGAGAAAAGAGGATTTTAGTCTTACCTGTTTAATCCTTTTCTCTTAGTCCAAACAGGTTACTGGTAACTCTGGGAGACCAGTAACCTGTATTGGACGACAGAGAAAACCGTTTACAAGAAAGCATTTTACAGCAAAGCAAAATAAAATGTACTTAAGAAAAAAGAGGATTTTAGTCTTACCTGTTAAATCCTTTTCTCTTAGTCCATATAATTCACAGGTACCACGGGGAGGCGACAGCTCCTTCCAGTACGCTGGAACAATTCTCAAAGTAGTGCAGGGGTGGAGTCTCCCTCAGCTCCTTATAAGGCTAACTCACTAAGCCCCAACCAGACAGAGTTGAGAAAATAAACCCATCAAGTAAAATAGTAAAAGAAAGAGAGGAAACTCCTGTGAGCAATGAACCCAAAAGGACTCCCACATCCAGCCACAGGAGACCCAGCATGGTCCCTTTCACTGGGTGGGAGACCTGTGAGTTATATGGACTAAAAGAAAGGAGGATTTTAGTCTTACCTGTTAAATCCTTTTCTTAGTCCATACAGGTTACTGGCAACTTTGGGTAGGCGATCTGCCCCTTTAACTAGTCAGGAACAATTCTAGAAGTGAATGCAGGGGGTGGAGCCTACCTTCCCTCCTTGGCTGCAGCTAGCCAACCAGCTCCAGAATGATTTGAGACACTAACTACTGACTAGATAGTAGAAGGGAAAGAAGACTCCTGTGAGCATGACACCGAAGGACCCCATGGTCTCCCACAGGAGAGCCAACCATGGTCCCTTGACAGGGCGGGAGACCAGTAACCTGTATGGAAAAGGATTTAACAGGTAAGACTAAAATCCTCTTTTCTCTGTCGTCCAATACAGGTTACTGGTAACTCTGGGATGTCAAACCATTGAGTTTCCCAGATATGAACCATCAGATCAGAGATAGCCCAACAAAACAAATGAAGTGTCAACGGACACTGAACAGGAGTAACACCCCAGTAAATGGTTACACCGCACACTGAACTAGAGCCAACAGGATTCAAAAGTGAAGGAAGCACCAAAGAAGATCCTAGACAGGCAAGACTGCCTCCAGGATCTTCCTCCCAAAACTGGCATCAGCCAATGCCAGCACATCAATATGGTAGTGCTTTGAAAAGGTGTGCACAGACAACCAAGTGGCAGCCTTGCACAACTGATCAGCTGAGGCCTGATTCTTGTAAGCCAAGAAGCCCCAATAGATACAGTAGAATGAGCTGTGACCCGAAAGGGAACAGGCCTCTTCCTTAGCTCGTAAGCCTTACAAATAGCGGACTTGATCCAAGACGCAATTATCACTTTGGATGCAGGTCTCCCTGCCCTGGGGCCCTCAGGAATGACGAACAGTGCGTCAGACTGTCTAATTGACTCAGTGCGATGTACATAAATCTTGAGACAATGCACCACATCTAACATCCTTGTCAAAAGGTAGGGTCAGGGCAGAAAGAAGGCACCACAATCTCCTGATTAATGTGGAACTCCGAGACCACCTTTGGGAGAAACTCCTGCGAAGTGCGAACCATCGCCTTGTCTTTGTGAACCACCAAAAAAGGTGGTCTACAAGACAAAGCCAGTAACTCCGCGACATGGCGAACAGACACGATCGCCAGGAGAAAGGGCATTCTCTACGTCAGCAGGCGTAGAGGAATAGTAGACAAGGACTCAAAGGGAGGGCGGTGAAGGACGCCCAGAACCAAGCTAAGATTCCACTGAGGAGCGGGAGACTTGAAAACAGGACGAGCATGAGCAACGCACTGGAAGAAACCCTTGACATCAGGAAGAATAGCAACGTGCCTCAGAAAAAACAAAAACAGAGAATTCTGAACCTTAAGGGAACTCAAACGGAGGCCTTTATCCACACCGTCCAGCAAGAAGGCCAGGACCGTAGGCAGATCAAAATCCTGAGAAAGGTCCCTATCAGCACACCAAGATAGAAAATGGTAGGCCTTAGAAGAAACAGGTTTGCGGGCACTGAGCATAGTAGCCACCACACCAGAAGAAAAACCTTTCATCTCCAATATTGAGGATTCAATTTCCAAGCTGTCAAAGCTACACTGTGAACATCCTCCCTTCCACAGGTAACCCTGTAGAAGATCCGGACGGCAAGAGAGCCGCAATGGCTCTGCCGCTGACAGATCCAGAAGCTGCGGAAACAAAGCCTGCCAAGGCCAGTATGGAACAATCAGAATGACTGGACAGCGCTCGTCTGGCAACCACAGACATGGTGGAAACCCTTGCCACCAAATGGATGGCATCAAATAAGGCAGCAGAAACATAGTGCTGGGCCTCAGAAATGTTGGCAAGAAGCTGCAACATATCCAAAAGTAGGAGCACCCTGACGGACAGCCTGGGTGAGCTGTTCAGTCCAGGCCCGGTTAACCCATGCCGCAGTGAACACTGGACACATGGCAGTACCAGCAGTTGAAAAAATGGAATTGAGGGAGATCTTAAGTTTCTTGTCGGTCCAGTCTTTCAGAGAGGAAACATAGCAACTGGCAAGGCAGTGGACTTAGATAGCCTGGAGACAGGAGCATCCACTTTGGGGGGGATGAACTCACTGAGCAAGCACCGCCTCAGAGAAGGGGTAAAGCTTTGCATGTTCACGGAAACAGAATGTTTCCTGTCCAGAGACTTCCACTCATCAGACAAAAGGCGGTCAAGAGTGGGGTTAGGTGGAAAAACAAGTATAGGGCCTTTTGGGCTCCTGAAATACATCAGAGTGATCTGAAGAAACCTCCTGAATGAAGGGAATGTTTAAGGTAGTTAAGACGGCTCTGACCAAGCCTTCAGCCGAGGGATCAGGATCAGCCTCAAAGGGGTCCCCAAAAAACAGAGAAGCCCACAGCAGAACATTTTTCAACGTCAGAATCCACCAACAGTTCCTCCTCAGAGGAATCTGATACCTCAGGTACTCCCTGCGGTTTCAGCAGGCAACATCTGACAGAAGAAGGGGTCTGCCAGGAGTGGAAGACCCAAGGTAACTGGGAAGGAAAAAGCTGCAATGTAGATCTGAGGTCTCTGGGTGCAAGAGTTCAAGGCTGCTACTAAACTGGCTCTAATGCATGGCTGGAGGTCCCTGGAAGACTCTCAGGGACATCAGAACATGCTGGGCATAAATGACCTAAGAATTCTCTAGGTAACCCTGAATGACAGGAGGAGCAATTCGCAATAGGGGATACAGAGACCCCAGCGTCCTTAGCCTTAGGCCTGGCCCCAAGCTCCAACGGATTAGACATTCTCACAATGTCAAAACGTTTAAAGTATAAGGAATCACCGAAACACAGTTTGTAACATTAAAGGTTCTCCCCAGATATCGCTAAAATGCATTTACATGGCAGACAAAGGGTTAATCTGCAGAGGAGAAAAGGAGAATCCAAGCCCTGTGTAGGATACTCATTCAGGAAAAAGCACAAAATAGCTGCCATGGCGGGAGCCAATCAGAAACAAGCATGCAAAGCAAGCGCTCATGGGAAATGTTTTCCCAGAAAAAGCACCCGAAGCACAACACACATAAAACATCAACCGGATGACAGAGCAAGGGCAGACAATTAAAATGTGCCATCTCTGAAGTCGCTATGTTGAGCGGTTGCAGAGATATGTCCGAAACTGTACCGTCCCATCGAAGGGAATGGAGCAATGGCATCTATGTGGTAAAGAGCGCCCGAACACACATTTTGCCAAGTTGAAACCTTGAATTACAATTACATGAAACATCACTAGAACATTTTAGCAGACCCCCAAAAAAAAACAAACTAAAAAAAAAATTCTGAACACAGTAGGGAAAGTACCAATAAACCCCCAAAAGATGCAAAACCAACAGCTAAAGGGTCAAGTTACCACAGAAACTTGCTCCAAAACACCCAGCAGACCTACAGATAAACCCAATGAGTGCAGGAGTGTGCAACAGGAACTCCAAAGGAAAACCCGTGTGCGGAGGGGCACTGTGGGACATGTGGACCTGCAGCACTCAATGGGTCGCTCACCTTTCCTGCAGATCTTCTGTCTTCAGATTACTATGTTTAAAGAAGAAGCCTCGGTGGGTGACTCCTGAGGCAAGAACTTGAACCCAAGATTTTCCCCCCAGGGCTTAAGGTCCACAAAAAGCACTTGGATACTGAGCTAGCCACATCTAAGGGCATTGTCAGTTATGGTAATCCGCCTAATGGTGGTATTTCATATCCAACAGAAAAATAAAAAAAATAGCTAAAACTATAGCAGAACTGTTCTCATGCCTGTGTCTTCACCAAGGAACAAATCTTTCTGGAGCTGATTGGCTAGCTGCAGCCAAGGAGGGAAGTTAGGCTCCACCCCCTGCATTCACTTCTAGAATTGTTCCTGCCTAGTTAAAGGGGCAGATCACCTACCCAGAGTTACCAGTAACCTGTATTGGACGACAGAGAAAAGGATTTAACAGGTAAGACTTAAATCCTCTTCTCTGTCATCCAACTCACAAGTACCATGGGTATGTACCAACACTTAGCTCCCCAGTGTGGGAAGAGAAGGAAAAGACCAAGCAACAGTCCCCTGTGATACTAGAAATTCCCACGGACTAACCTGGATATGGAACAGCCCAAACTAACAAAGTGTCAACTGACAGTGAACAATAGTACACAGCACACAAGAACAAGAGCCAACAGGGCTCAAACAGTTAAAGAGCTATAAGGCACAGGAAATGTAAAGTCCTAGAGAGGCAAAACTGTGTTGAGGACTTTCTTGCCAAGGCTGCCCTCAGCCAAAGCCAGAACATCCACAAAAGATAGTGTTTGGCAAAGGTGTGCACAGAAGACCAAGTGGCCACCTTGCACAGCTGTTCGGCAGAGGCCTGATTCTTGTAGACGCAGGAGGCCCCAACAGATCTGGTGGAGTGTCCTGTAATTCTGGGAGGGTATAAAAGTTTCCCCTCTGAGCTCATAAGCCTTGCAGATGGTAGACATAATCCAGGATGCAATGGTCACCTTGGACACAGCCAAACCAGCCCTGGGGCTCTCAGGGATGACATCAGCGATGACAATTAAAGCATCAGTCTTACGGTGCACATAAATCTTTAGGCAATGTACCACATCCAACAAGTGGAGATCCCTCTCCTAGTCAGATTTAGGGTCAGGACAAAAAGGAAGACACAATCTCGATTGATGTGGAACTCTGAGACCACCTTAGGAAAATTCCTGGGAGGTTTGGAGAACAGCCTTATACCTGTGGAACACCAGGAAAGGTGGTTTGCAGGACAATATCTGCAGCCCAGCAGACAGAGACCGCAGCCAAAAGAAAGACCATCTTCCATGTAAAAAGATGTAGAGGAATGGTAGCCAAAGACTCAAAGGGAGACCGCTGCAAGACTCCCAAAACAAAATTAAGGTACCACTGAGGAGTGAGAGCCTTAAAGGCAGGGAAAGCATGGGCCAGTGGATCCCTCCCAGCAAAAGCGAAGACCTCTGGATGGAGATTCCACTCCCCGGGGTCCACCGCCTGGCAACGCAGTTAATCCGGCAGAAAGTTCTCTCTGCCAGGAATATGCATGGTGGAGATGGCAGGAATGTGTTCTTCTGCCCAGGCTAAAATAGCCTTGATCTCTAACCAAGTGGAAGTGCTTCTTGTGTCTCCTTGCTTCTTGATGTAAGCCATGGCTGTGGCATTGTCTGACTGTATGCAGACTAGACAGCCCCACAGTGGAGAGGACCAGTAGACCAGAGCATGTTGAATCACCCTAAGTTCCAGAATGTTGATGGGTAGGAGGGTCTCCTCTGCATTCCAACAACCCTGAACCCTCAGGTGACCCAGGACAGCTCCCCAGCCGAAAAGACTGACGTCCGTTGTTACCAGGGTCCAGTAATTTACAACAAAGGGTTTCTCCTTCCTCAGATAGGAGCAGTTCAACCACCATAGGAGGAACTGTCTCACTTCCAGATTCCACCAGTAAGCACTGATGGTGAACCTCTGAAGTTCCCTGGTGTACACCCTGGAGTACGGAACCGCCTCCATGGTAGATGATATCTTGCCCACAAGAATTTGCGTACCAGGGCTGAGGTCAACCCCAGAGCTCGGGACACCTTGTTCTTAATCTGCTGAACAGAGCCCTCTGTCAGAATATGCCCTGACAGGTGTTAAACTGGAGACCCAGGAAAACCAGCTCCTGAGAAGGAACTTTGGCAGATTTGTCCATGTTCAGAATCCACCCATGCTGGAGAAGGATCTGAGCACATTCTTGGACCTGACAGTGCAGAAGATCCCTGGAGAGAGCCTTCAGCAGAAGGTTGTACATGTACGGAGTCACCTGAATCCCCTTGGTGTGCAGGAAGGCAATCAAGGATCCCAATACACATACGAACACTTGAAGAGTAGTGGTGAGCCCGAAGGGAAGAGCGGTGAATTGGAAGTGTTCCAGAGTACAAACAAACCTGCGATACTTCTGATTGATTGGATGAATCCGATCAATCAGGTAAGCATCCTGCAGATCCAGATAAGCCAGAAATTCCCTTGGACACATCACTGAGTGCAAAGACTCCATCTTGTAGTGCATATGGACAAAAAAGCTGAGGTCCTTGATACGGTGACTGCCGCCATCCTTCTTGGGAACTACAAAGAGGTTTGAATAGAAACCTAAACCCCTCTCTTGCAGAGCAACTGGAGTCAGGACTCCCTTGTGAAGAGAGCATGCACAACGCAGTTGAAAAGATAACTTTTTTTGACCCAGAGGGGAACGAAAGAGGAAGAATCTGAAGGGAGGCAGGGATACAAAGGGAATCCTGTAGCCTCCTGAAACCCCCTGTAATACCCACTGATCCTCAAATGCTTGGAAAATGCTGCAGGCAACCACCCACAGGGAAATGGGGACCAGGGTTTGGAGAGCCATGCAGAAGGTGGCTTGGTGGAGGAGTGTTTGGACCTCCACTGCTGCCTGGGCTTGGGAGTGATGCGAGGGGCTGAGACCCATTCGGACTCTGCCTTTGCTTTGGCGGGGACAAGACACTGCTTCCCCCCCAGATTAGGGCATTTAGGGGACCTGAGGCCACAAAATGCTCTTACCCCCAGTGGCCTCACTGATTATGTTCTTCTTCAATTTGGGCCCAAAAAGACATACCTTGAAAAGGGAGAGAAATGTGTGACTTCTTAGACAAGTCAACAGACCAAATCTTAAAGTGATAGTAATGTTTCACAAAAACAGCAGCTCCAATTAATCTTCATAGTATTTGATTACTGTGAGGGTTGTAGTTCAAGAATAATTGAATGATAAAGTTTCCCCTTCCCACCCCTTTTACCTAGTGTAAGTCCCCACTCCTCAGATGTGGAATCCAGTCCATAGACCAGACAGCTCACATCAAGGGACAATCTTTCTTACTGTGAGAACAATGAAAACCCTGCCCCCCGACAGGTTTTTCAGCTTTTTCCCCTCATCTTAATTGAAGATTGTCAATAAGCTGAGCAGTGTTACATCAGTAGAAGGGGCGGGAGGGGAAAAACTTTGTCATTTAATTACTCTTGAACTACAACTCTGACAGAATTGAAATAACACTCTCCAAGGCCCAAATACTAGGAAGATTAATTAGAGCTGCTTTTATTATGAAACATTACTATTCCTTTAAGCCACAGAATGCATCTGGCAGCCAAAGAAAATGCAGATGTCTTAGCTTCAAGCCCAACAGTGTCAAAGAAGGCATCAGTCACATAGTTCTGAGCCTCAACCTTACTAATCATTATTTTACCTTTAAAAAGTGCCCACAAAAAGTTATGATGCCTGGCTTCCGAGACCAGAACCCAGGCATCACCGCAGACATCTTGAATGCGCGCCTGCTCAGTCAGTCCTCTTCGCAGGCATAGCACTGGCCCGGACGGCTCCAGAAGAGACTGACGGCTCACGAGCACAGGCTGCAGTAACCTGGCCATCAGTCTCGGAAACTTAAGCATAACGTTATTCATGTGCACTTTTTAGTAGTATTGCAGGGTGACTTTAGTGGAGGTGGTAGTTCTGCTTTAAGTCCATGGCATCCGCTAAGGGCAAAGCAGTGGATTTAGCCTGGAGATAGGGAGGATCAACCTGAGGAGGTGTAGCCCACTGACTCAAAGCGGCATCAGAAAAGAGGTACAGCTTAGAGAATATCTTAGAGAGCAAGACGCTTCCACTCATCCAAGATAACCTGACCCAGAGTGGTATTAGGTGGAAACAGAGTAGAGGACATCTTGTGTCTGTGAAAGACATCAGAAGTAGACTGTGTCAGTACAAAGTTAACAGGAATATGCAAGGTAGTCAAAACCACTCTTGATGAGAGGGTTCAAGGACAGCCTCAAAAGGGTCACCATAAGTATGGAAAGAAGCCCCTTCACCATCCTCTGACTCTTCAAATTAATTCACCTCAGAGGAATCAGGTCAAAATACCAGGTGCCTTAGAGGACACAAACCTGAACAAAGTATGGGGCTTCCAAGACTGAAGAACCCCCTGAAGAGAGAGAAAACTGAGCCATAGAGGACTTTTAAGTCCTTGACACAGTGCTGCTCTTGTCCATGGCTGGAGGGCCCTGGCAGAGAAGCAGGGGCCATAGCGCATGAGGGGCATAAGTGACCTGAGTACTCTGAGAAGCCCCGCTTGGCATGAGGAACAATAAACAGGGGGGGTTCAAAGACACCACTGCATCCTTAGCTGTAGGCCTAGCCCCATGTCCCTTTTGATCTGCCATCCTAACAGGAGAAGTTCCTTACAGTAACAAGGAACCCAAATACTGTCACCCAGAAAGCCTAAAAATTCACTTATTTGGCAGGCAAATAGTTAACCTGAGGAATTCAAGCCCTGCATAGGATACTCAGCCCAAGAGAGAGAAAAAATGGCGTCCGAACTCAGAGCCTATCAAAGAAAAGTACACGAAACAGGCAATATGGGAAAAGTAGTTTCTCTCATGGAAGTAATACAAAAACAGAACCCGAACCCCCCAGGGACCCCCAAGACACTGAAGACATGATCCGCAGTGTAGGGCAAGGGGAGACCAGAAGAATGAGCCCTCTCAGAACTCGGTACATGGAGTGGTTGAAGAGATACGTCCCAAAGCAGTCTGTCCCATCAAATCAATGGAGCAATTGCGGCTATGCGGTAAATACCACTCTTAAAAGGTGCAGAATTCAAATAACCTAAAATCGTTAAAAGGGAATAAAAAAAAAAATAATAAAGAATCCCCAAACACATATTGAACATGTAATAAGCAATACAAACCTCATAAATCCAAAGGGAAAATGAGAAATAAGTCCCTCAACCCAATAAGCATGGCAGGGAAGGGGGTAAAACACCACAAAACAGCCCAAAAAGACCCACAGACTTCTGGAGAGAGAGACATGGGTTGCATGAGTCTCTCCTCCCAGGGCTGCAATGGGTCCACAAAAGCACCTGATAACTGGGCAAGCCTCCAGGGGAAGCCAGTAATGGTAATCTGACTAATGGGGGAATTTGAACACCCCATATCTAAGACAAAATAATAAAATAACTGAAAACTAAGCAGAACTGTTCTCGGCCTTCTAACCAGGATCTTGGAACACATCTTTCTGCACTTCTTTGAGAATTGTTTCAGCCCACTGGGAGGAGCTGTCAACCTACCCATGGTACCTGTGAGTTATATTGGATGACAGAAAAGGCTGTGTGTTGTATGCACAAGGAATATAGAACCAACCTCACTATAGTGGACAATAAAAATATCCATTCATTTAAATTGGGCTTTTAAAGGGGAACTTTCACATATAAAAAACTTCTGGACATGTGCTTATGTTAGTAAAACTATATTCGGATTCTTGTTTTTTTGTGAGACTTATTTACTTCTTAAGATATGCAGACTTCATATTGGGCACATCTGCATTCTACAGCATACAGAGGTGCAGGAATTCCCACCTCCCTCCTACATGTCCCAGGGAGTGCATTCACGCTTCCTTTCGTAGTAGTATTTAACTGGTCTATCGTTACATCAAGTTCCAGTTACCACTATACTGAGCCTAATATAGTTTTACTAACTTAAGCAAATGGCCAAAAGTGTTTTTTTTTTGTTTTTTTTAAATATATGTGGAAACTACCCTTTAATCAGCTGAATGCTAAAGTGATCATAAATGCATTTCCCATTCAATGGGTTTTAAAGGGATGGTTTCACAATAAAAGCAGCTCCAATTAATCTTCATAGTATTTGGGGTGTGGATCGTGTTATTTCAACATGGTCAGAGTTGTAGTTCAAGAGTAATTGAATGATAAAGTATCCCCTCCACGCCACTTTTTACTGATGCAACATTGCTCACCTCATAGCAACAAGTCTGGATGGATCACAGAGAGGGACAATCCTCAGGGAACATATGGTAAAACCTGTCAATGGGGGCAGGATTTTCCTTACGCTCACAGTAAGATTGTCCCATGCTGTGATCTGTTTGGTCCCAGGAACAGATTCCACATCTGAGGGGAGGTGGCTTACACCAGGTAAAAGGGAAGGAAGGGGGATATTTTATCATTCAACTACTCTTGAATGACAACTCTGACAATATTGAAATAACATGCCCATGGCCCAAATACTATGAAGATTAATTGAAGCTGCTTTTATTGTGAAGCATTACTATCCCTTTAAGGGATGCCATGGCATCTTCCAAAAGCACTGTGGTATTATTAGCAAGGCAAGAGTGTGTGTGTGTGGGGGGGGGGGGGAGAGAATCAATGGCAGGTGGGGCAGCTCATTGGGACAAGACCTCAGCTGAGAAAGGATAAATGTTGTAAATGCATTTATTAAGGAAGAATCTCCTTCCAGACATTTTCTATTCCTCCAAAATAACATCGTCCAAAGAACGATTGGGAAGAAAAATGGGTGATTCCCTTTTCGAATCATTGAAAGACAACAGATCATGAAAGCTTACAGAAAGAAATAAAATACATAGAAATACCTCAAAAGTTAGACTGCAAAGGGTTAAACTGCAAATATCCCAGCCTCTATGTAGCCTATGCAATGGAATCAGAAAGATGGCTGCCAAAGCACCACCTCGTCCTAAGCAAAAATCCTTGGAAAAGGGGGATTCAGGGTAATACAGTTTTCCACTGCATTGGAGCTGCAGTTTTTGTGAAAAATTACTATCCCTTTAAAATCCATTTGTCCTCTATAGTGGTTTGCTCAATAATTATGCCTCTGTTTCATAACAGTGGTTCCCTACCAAGCCATGTCTTTATGATTTCTCTACTTGTGCCTGGGAGAGGCAATTAAATGACAACCTCTATTCACCCATACACGAACAGGAAAATCCTAAACAACACAGCCTGTTAAAAAAAAATTTAAGAATTACTATCACTTTATTTTATATTGTAGCCATGAAAAAACATTAAAAAATGATACAAGTCTTATCTCTCAAACCTTTATGGTTTGAGAGATATTTGCAAGTAAATTTTCCCCGAGTGACGTCAGCGCTCTAGCTGACAGATTTGGAATGCGGTCTGCAGACCTGCTGCGGCTCTCCAGCAGAGCCGCAATCGCAAGATATAAAAATATCTGCTTAATTGGAATAGTCTACAAAGTGTGCTTGCAAACCAGGTACACTTTGTAGACTATTCCAATTAAGTAGTTATTTTTATATCTTACGATCTCAGCTCTGCTAAAGAGCCGCCGGCTGATCTGTGGACCGGATTCAAAGTTTATCAACTAGATGGCAGACTTGGCTGAAACAGCCAGGGAGGGGAAAATTTACTTGCCAATATCTCTCAAACCATAAAGGTTTGAGAGATAAGACATACCATTTTTAAATTTTTTTCATGGCTACAATATAAAATAAAATTAATTTTAAGCATTACTAACAATTTAAGTGCCCTTGAGGAGACTGTTGGATATCACTGCTTTATACATAAGCCCATTGTATAAGTATTAAAACTAATTTTTAAGCTGCAGCTTCAAAAGAACTGAAAATGTTTTAATTACCTGTATCTGCAACATTTCTCATTGTGTGTTTGAAAGCCCATATGATGGAGTCTAAAACCAGTTTGAACTGGGCTGGAGGGATAGCTAAAAATGCAGGAAAGCAGTGAGAATTCACAGCTTGTAGAAGCAAGAAAAAGTTTGTCCTGTGCTCTGGATACTCTTCAAAGTCCTGGAGAGGTGAAAAAGATTGTTGGAAAAACATTTCATGACCAATGCAGACAATATTTTAAACGGAAGACTTCATCAGAAAACTAATGTATTGAACTCTAATACAACACTGTACAATACTGGTAATCATCCTAGTCAGGTTAATTTGTCATTTTGTTATCAATTCCTAACTTTTTATTCAGTTTTTGTGTGTACAATTCTCTCTTCTCTTCCCTCAACCCTACTTTTTACTGCGGCAAGGCCTAGTGTAGAAGATAACATGTTATGAAAAATTACACAATGCTGCTCACCCTCTGATAAAAAGTGTACAGCATGAACCATACTCTAATAGCCATTCCATTTTACAATAGCTGCACAGACCTGCTTTGGCAATGGCTAGGTGGGGAGGGGGACGTAAGTCCTACAGATATTAGGCTCTTACGCAAAAACTGCAACACAGAAAATATATCAACAGTAGCATAGTTATTTTAGAATGTTTATTAAAATAAATAAAACTGGTTTCTGAGGTAAGATTCCCTTTGAGTGCACTAGAAAAGAGGATTTTAGTCTTACCTGTTAAATCCTTTTCTCTTAATCCATACAGGTTACTGGTAACTTTGAGAGGCGATTCGCCCCTTTAAGTAGGCAGGAACATTTCTCTAAATGTATGCAGGAGGTGGAGTCTCCCTTCCCTCCTAGGCTGCAGCTTAGCCAGCTAGCTCTAGAATGATTTGAGACACTAATAACTGACTAGAAAATAGAAGGGAAGAAGACTCCTGTGAGCATGCCCCGAAGGACTCACACATACTACCACAGGAGAGCAAAGCATGGTCCCTTGACCGGGTGGGAGACCAGTAACCTGTATGGACCAAGAGAAAAGGATTTAACAGGTAAGACTAAAATCCTCTTTTCTCTGTCGTCCAATACAGGTTACTGGTAACTCTGGGATGTCCAACCATTGAGTTTCCCAGAGGAGGGAAGTAAGGCAAGGACCAGGTGCAAGGCCCCCAAAGTCACCAGAGCAGATATGAACTATCAGGCTGAGATAGCCCAACAACACTGAAGTGTCAACGAACACAGAACAGGGGGTAACAACACCCCAACAGTTACACAGCACACTGAACTAGAGCCAACATTGCTCAAAAGTGAAGGAGGCACCAAGAACCGAAGAAGATCCTAGACTGGAAAGACTGCCTCCAGGATCTTCCTCTCATAGCTGGCATCAGCCTATGCTAGCACATCAACACGGTAATGCTTCGATAAGGTGTGCACAGATGACCAAGTGGCAGCCTTGCACAACTGATCAGCGGAGGCCCGATTCTTGTAAGCCCAAGAAGCCCCAATTGATCTAGTAGAATGAGCCGTGACCCGAGAGGGAGCAGGCTCCTTTCTTCGCACGTAGGCCTTACGAATAGTGGACTTGATCAAAGACACAAAAGTCACTTTGGTTGCAGGTCTTCCTGCCCTGGGACCCTCATAAATGACGAACAGTGCGTCAGATTGCCTGACAGACTCAGTGCAATGTACATAAAATTTGAGACAATACACCACATCTAACAAGTGGAGATCCCTCTCCTTGTCAGAGGTGGGGTCAGGGCAGAAAGAAGGCACCACAATCGCCTGAATGATGTGGAAACCACCTTCGGGAGAAACTCCTGAGAAGTGCGAAGCACTGTCTTGTTCTTGTAAAACACCAAAAAGGGAGACAGACGATCACCAGGAGAAAGGCCATTTTCCAAGTTAACATGCGTAGAGGAATGGTAGCCAAAAGACTCAAAGGGAGGGTGCTGAAGAACGACAAAACAAAGTTAATATCCCACGGAGGAGCGTATTTCTTAAAGACAGGACGAGTATGAGCAATGCCCTGAAAGAAAACCTTGACATCAGGAAGAATGGCAATGCACCTATGAAAGAAAACAAAAAGCTCAGAAGTCTGAACCTTAAGAGAACTTAGACTGAGACCCTTATCCCACATCGTTCTGCAAGAAGGCCAGGACCGTAGGCAGATAAAATTCCTGAGACAGGTCCCTATCAGCACACCAAGATAGGAAGGTCGACCAGACATGATGGTAGGCCTTAGAAGAAACAGGTTTGCGGGCACTAAGCAGAGTAGACACCACACCAGAAGAAAAGCCTTTCTTCTTCAGTATTCAGGATTCAATTTCCAAGCCGTCAAAGCTAGACGATGAAAATCCTCCTTCCACAGGATAACCCTGTAGAAGATGATCTGGACGGCAAGGAAGCCAGAATGGCTCCACCACTGACAGATCTAGCAGCTCTGGAAACCAAGCTTGTCGAGGCCAGTATGGATCAATCAGAATGAATGGACAGTGTTCCAGTCTCAATTTCCGCAACACACTGTGCAACATGGGGAGGGGAGGAAAGATGTAAGCCAGAGGATATAACCTTCCGGTTGTGTCTTGTCACCATCAGGTCGATGCAAGGAAGATGCCATTTCTGAACAATGAGGGTGAACACCTCTGCGTGCAGCTCTCACTGTGTCGACTGAGGAAGTCCACCATGACGTTGTCTACGCCAGGAATGTGCACTGTGAATATGGCATGAACGTGTTCTTCTGCCCAGGACAAAACATCCTTGAGCTCTAACCAAGTGGCGAGACTTCTTGTTCCGCCCTGCTTGTTGATGTAAGCCACGGCCGTGCCGTTGTCGGACTGTACCCGGACTGGGCAATCTTCCAGCTGGGGTGTCCAATGACGAAGGCCATGAAATATCGCCCGAAGCTACAATTCGATGGGAAGGAGAGATTCCTCCGGAGACCACCGACCTTGAGCACTCAGCCGACCCAGGACCACTCCCCAGCCGGAGAGGCTGGCATGCATCGCCACCATGGTCCAGAAGGATACCAGGAATGACTTACCCTTCAGCAGATTGGAGAGGTCGAGCCACCACGACAAACTCAGTTCCACGTGAAGAGGAAGGGATCCTGAAGTCTTCAGAAGGTCCGGCTGACCCCTGCACACCTGGATCACAAAGCTCTGGAGTTCCCTAGTGTGAGCCATTGCAAAATGGGACCGCTTCTATGGTGGAGATGAATTTCCCACTAGAGAGGATAGCTTCTTGGCTGGAACTGGATCTTGACCCAGACCAGCAGAAACCCTGTGGGCAATCTGGTGAGCTACCTCATCCATGAGGAACACCATGCTCTGCTGAGTGTCGAAGAGAAGGCCTAGTAAGACCAGATGCTGGGGATCGGACAAGATCCGACTTGTCCATGTTTATGATCCACCTGTGATGGTAGAGTGCATGAATGCAGTCCTGAACTTCTGATGAAGAAGTTCCGAAGAAGGTGCTTCAGAAGCAGGTCGTCCATATATGGAGAGACTCTGATGCCATTCTGATGGAAGACGGACACTAAGGCTCCCAAGGACATGGCTGAAGACTTGAGGTACTGTAGTCAGACCAAAGGGAAGAGCTGAAAACTAAAAGTGTCCTCAGTCGCAGGCAAATCTGAGATACTGCCGGCTCTCTGGATGAATGGCGATGTGTAGATACGAGTACTGAAGATCCAGAAAGGCAAGGAATTCCCCTGGGGACATAGCAGCAATCACCGTCCTTAGGGACTCCTGGTGATAATGGGTCCTGATCACAAAGGAATTGAGAGCCTTCAAATCCAGAACGGGACGACAACCACAGTCCTTCTTGGAGACCACAAAGAGGTTTCAGTGAAAACCCATAACTCTGTCCTGAGCTGGAACCGGCTCTAGAACATCCTTGTCCAGAAGAGCACAAATAATGATGCTACTTGAAAACGTAAGGAAAGCAAGTGTCAGCAGACCAGATCTTGAGCCAAAGAGCTCCTCTGACAACCACAGACAGGGTGGAAACCTTAGCCAAACAGATGGCATCAAATTGGGCAGCAGAAACATAATGCTGGGCCTCAAATGTTGGCAAAAAGGCGCAACATGTCCGAAATAGAAGCACTCTGACGGACAGCCAGGGTGAGTTGTTCAGTCTTTCAGAGTGGAGGCGTCAGAAACTGGCAAGGCAGTAGACTTGGATAGCCTGGAAATAGGAGCATCCACTCTGGGGGGGATGAACCCACTGAGCAAGCGCCGTCTCAGAGAAGGGATAAAGCTTGGCAAATTTCTTGGAAACAGAAGGTTGCCTGTCCGGGGATTTCCACTAATCAGACACAAGGCGGTCAAGGGTGGGGTGAGGTGGAAAAACAAGTAAGGGGCTTTTTAGACCCTGAAACACATCAGAGGGATCTGAAGAAACCTTATGTACTAAGGGAATGTTTAGGGTAGTCAAGACAGCCCTGATCAGACAAAAGGCGGTCAAGAGTGGGGTTAGGTGGAAAAACAAGTATAGGGCCTTTTGGGCTCCTGAAATACATCAGAGTGATCTGAAGAAACCTCCTGAATGAAGGGAATGTTTAAGGTAGTTAAGACGGCTCTGACCAAGCCTTCAGCCGAGGGATCAGGATCAGCCTCAAAGGGGTCCCCAAAAGATTGAGAGGAGACCATCGCAGAACATTCCTCAACATCTGAATCCACCAGCAGTTCCTCTTCAGAGGAATCTGATACATCAGGTACTTCCTGCGGTTTAGGCAGTGAAGATTTGACTGAAGAGGAGGTCTGCCATGAATGAAAGACCCCCTGTAACTGGGATGGAAAGAGTTGCAATGTAGACTGAAGGTCCATAGTAGCAGCCTTGAACTCTTGCACCCAAACTGGCTCTAATGCATGGCTGGAGGTCCCTGGAAGAGAGTCAGGGACATCAAAAGATGCTGGGCATAAATGACCTGAGAATACTCTAGGCAATCATGAATGACATGAGGAGCAATGTGAAACAGGCGACACAGACCCCAGAAATCACTAAAATACACTTATCTGGCAGGCGAAGGGTTAATCTGCAGAGGAGGGAAGGACAGGCCAAGCCCTGCGTAGGATACTCGTTCTAGAAAAGGCACAAAATGGCTGCCACAGCAGGAGCCAATCAGAATAGAGGGTGCAAAGCAAGCGCTCATGGGAAATGTAGTTTCCCAAGAAAAAGTACCCCAACAGTGCCCAAAGCCCCCTGAGCCCCCCATCACACTTGAAACGTGAACCAGATGAAAGAGCAAGGGCAGACAATTAAAATGAGCCATCTCTGAAGTCGCTACATTGAGAGGTCGCAGAGATATGTCCCAGACTGTGCAGTCCCATAGAAGTGAATGGAGCAACGGCATCTATGCGGCAAAGCGAACTTAAATTTTGCAAAGTTGAAAAGTAAAAAATAAAAGTACATGAAACATCACTAGAACATGTTAGGAGACCCATAAAACACTGAACACTAAGTGTCAATAACCCCCCCCAAAGATGCAAAACCAGCAGCTAAAGTGTTAAGTTACCACATAAACCTGCTCCAAAACGCCCAACAGACAGAGATAAACCCAATGAGTGCCGGAGTGTGCAATAAGAACTCCAAAGGATAAAATCCCTGTGCGGAGGGGCACTGTGGGACATGTGGACCTGCAACACTCAAAGGGTTGCTCACCTTTCCTGCCTATCTTCTGTCTTCAGACTACCATGTATTAAGAAGAAGCCTCAGTGGGCAACTCCTGAGGAAAGAACTTGAACCCAAGATTTCCCCTCCCAGGGCTTAAGGGCCACAAAAAGCACCTGGTCACTGAGCTAGCCACATCTAAGGGCAATGTCAGTTATGGTAATCCGCCTAATGGTGGTATTCCATTTCTAACAGAAAAATAAACAAAAAATATCTAAAACTATAGCAGGACTGTTCTCTTGCCTGTGTCTTCACCAAGGAACAAATCTTACTGGAACCGGTTGGCTAGCTGCAGCCAAGGAGGGAAGGTAGGCTCCACCCCCTGCATACAATTCTAGAACTGTTCCTGCCTACTTAAAGGGACAGATCGCCTACCCAGAGTTACCAGTAACCTGTACTGGACGACAGAGACAATTTGATACACAATACCATGAGACAAGGCCAATTATGTGAAAAATCTAAATGTAAAAATTGAACTACGAGTGTGTACATCTACTGGCATTTAGGTTGTAATACCCTAAAGCAGTGGCTCCCAAACTCCTCTAACAAGCCATGTCATTAGGATGTGCCTGCTTGAGCACAGGGGAGTGAATTAAATAACTGGACCTCTGATTTCTTGCCTGAGCACAGGTGAGTTAAAGACATGGCGTGCTAGGGACCCCTGAAGGTACGATTGGAAACCACTGTTCTAAAACATAACTAAGCAACTGAAATATTGACATCAAGAGAAATATATGTACCTTGTTAATCATATTTAATGTGCATTCAAAAACAGCATCAAATATTTGAGGTATTTCAGCTGTAATATGCCCTCCTAATTTGTTTACAATAGTAGCCATTGTGCTAAGTACTTCTGGCTCTCTGGCAGCTGGAACATTTCTCTGGTAATCAATTAAAACTGCATCCAACAGGGGAGGGACAAAGTTTTCAGCAACCTGGAAAAACAAAAACACATGCATAAATATTCAGGAGTAGATAATTAATAGAATATATAATTCAAAGGTCTCTTGAAGATCTAGCCCAGAAGTGGGCAAAATAAGGCTCACAGGAAGATTTTTACTGTCCCTCAGACCTGGTTGGCTGTGCACATACAGCAGTGCTGCTAAACTTTAAACACTCTCTTCTGGCTTTCTCTGCAAAGGAAAAAAAAATATATATATATACCCACTAAACAAAACGGATACAATATTTCAGTCTTCCAGAGAAGAGAAAACCAGAATTGTAATCTGATCATCCAATACAGCTACTTTTCTCTCACATCGCCCTCATTCAGCCCCTTACCCCCTTTACTATCCCCAACAGTTGTCAGAAACCGTATTACTATTGGGGAACGTGTACCCCTCCGCCCGCTCCTGATACAGCTTCTATCACAAGAATTTTTTTTTAATACTTCGATTAATCCTTTTCTCAGTTCACTGAAGGATGCAGGGTCTCAAGAGTTTTTCCTTCCTGGAGACAGGGCATCCCAAAGTGAACCTACGCCCCTCCCTGTGTTCAATGTCATACATCCCTCAGTAGACTAAGAGAAAGGATTAACTGGTAAACATAAAATCCCCTTTTTTCTTGTATTTATTGAGGGATGCAGGCACCATGCGAAGTCCCAAAAACAAATGGGTGGAAAGAAAACTATAGAACTGTGGTCCACAACACTCTGTGGCTTGAACTTGCATCCTGAGATGCAAAAAGATTAACTTTAAAAAAAAAAAAAAAAAAAAAAAAAAAAAAAAAAAGACAGGCTTCTCAGGATGTGAGTTTTAACCAGATAAGCTTATATTCTCAAGTCTCCTCCGGCTCCATTCAACACGTTCCCAGAGTGCTTCATTGGCTATGTAAGTGTATGAACAGATGACCTAGTCGCTGCCTTGCATCATCTGTTCATAAGTTTACATAGCCCATTAAGCACTCAGGGATCGTATTGTATGAAGTCGGAGTAGATTTGAGAACATAAGCTTGTCTGATAGTCTATTTAAGAAATTAGGAAATAGTTGCTTTAGATTAGGCCATCCCTTCCTAGGGCTTTCATGTATGACAAACAAGGTGTCTTGTTATCTGAAAAATTCAGTTGCTCTGCCATATTCTCAGACATCTATCCACATCCAGAGAATGAAGCAATTCCTTTAGACATAAGGATGGAGAACTTTCATGTGGAAAGATAAAATTTTAGACAATTTCAAAACAATCAGAAAAACAACCCTGTCTTGGTGGAAGACTTATTGAGGGGATGACCAGGACAGTGAGCAGAGTTCTGAAATTCCCCTCACTGAGGATTTTGTTAAAAAGGAGAGGACCAAAGTACTTCCAAAAACAGATGTAACTTTCATCTGGGATTTAGCTAGGTGAAAGGAATTGGTTACTATTTGGTAATGTTTTTGTAAAGCAAACTAAAGGAACCAGTAATGGTTTAGACAGAAGCATCTCTGATGTAAAGGGAAGACAAGTTTCACGGTAGCTGTCACATCTCTTACCAACTCCATCTTAAACTGGGTATACTACTGCAAAATGTTTAAAAGTTCATATCTCTAAATCACAATTGGGCAAATAAAGGTTTACACAGTATTGCATGATTGTTGTTTATAGTTATGCACATGCAGTTTTGAAAAACTTTACAGATGTAATAATACACTACATTTGTTCCTCTCGTCCGCATTTCTACTCAAACTGCTTTAACACTAGAATAATAGGTTTTTAGTGTACTTGCGGTTAAATCCTTTTGTCTTTATGTGGAACTCAGAAACCAGGAAGTAAAGTCATCTCCTCCAAGAGGGCAGGGCACTCAAAAAAACTCCCTCATCTCTTCCAGTTTACCCTGTTTGCTAAGCTCTGTTTTAAAGTGTAGTAAGGCCAAAAAAAAAAAAAAAAAAAACAACACAAAACACAGATGTGCAAGAAGCAAAATGAATCCCCTGTTCAGAGAACCCAAGAGGAACCCCCATGAAGGGGACTCAACCTAGTGTTTTGTTTCTCTCCCTCCCCCCCATGAGGACTCAACCCAGTGTTTAGTCCCCCTTTCCCACCCTAATACTCCAGGAGGGAATCCTGTGTTCAACAAAGACTAAGAAAAGGATTTAAAGGTAAGTACACTAAAAATCCTCCCCTCTTCATCAGTGAGTGTTGAACACAGGAACCATGGGGATACCAAAAGGTATCCACCAAGATTCTAGGGAGCAAAGGAGAGAGAGAAAATCCCTCCTTCGTAGACCGGTATCCACAGGATCAAACTGGTACAACAGGAACCTCAGGTGTTAACAGACACAAAAAAAAACAAAAAACAAATGAAAAACAGGAAACCAAAAGTATTCAGATTTCAGAAAAAGCAAGAGGGCATCAATACCATCACGGTATGATCTTCCAGCTAAAACTGGCTTCAGCCGAAGCCAGCACATTCACACAGTAGTGCAGGATCCCTGCTAGGGAAGAGTTATAGCAGGAATCAAGGACTTTGCTCCCTCCCAGCCATGACCCCTATGTGTAAAGTTCCTTTGAAGGAATGGCGTTGCATACACTGGGTTTCTCAGTGTCTGTATGTCAGACACTGTTGATAAGATTGAGAGGACCTTCCTTGTGTGACACTGTGGATGCAGAAATATTAGAAGTGATATTAATTGTTGGAAGGAAGGCGATAAGCTCAAAGAGCATCACACATTGAAGCAGAAGTGAGAAATCAAGAGTCAATAACTGTAAAAGAGAAGACCAGAGGCTATACAGCAACTAAGGCTATAGAGCTCAGAGAGAGATGTGCGTTTTCCTGCAGTGATATCGTGTAAGTGCATGTATTTCTAATAAAATACTACCTTTGGAATTTTTTTCCTCTTGCGCTTTCTATCCATTTTTCAGTTCAGTAAGAGACTGTCTAGGTACAGTGCCAAAGGGATGTCCTTAGCATGGATGCGAGCCACCAAGTACATGACCTTTGTGAGGACCCAAGAAGCAAGTGCAAGGACAAAAACATGGATTTAACGGTGACTTGACAAATGCAAAGCTGAGGAAGAGCTGATATGGATGGATCAGTATGTGTAAATTAGCACCTTTCTAGTCTAGGGAGGCTAGACACTCCCCTGGACATGTAGCTGTGATAACAGAGCTCAAAGACTCCATCTTGAACCATGGTGCCAACACAAAACTGTTGAGGCTCTTTAAGTCCAGGATAGGACTGCATCCACTGTCTTTTTTTGGGAACCGATAAACATATTTGAATAAAATCCAGTGAATATTTACCAGAGAAGGAAAAAGGATCAATACCTGCATGTCTAGCAGGGCAGAAACTGTTTCAGAAAAAGAACCTCGATACAAATCCCCAAAAATGCTAGACAGGAAAAGACATTGAACGGAAGGGACTGGAGGTTTTGGGTGTTAACCTTTCGAAATTACCAGCAAAACCCATTTACCAGTCACAAAAATGGACCATGTCATGTAAAAATGTAGGCAAGCTATGAGCAGAGACAGACCAGGCCCCGTTGAGTCATACGAAGGTGTCAGCCTTCGGTTTCTGAGCAGTATTTTTGCCAGCCAAAGCATGCGTGTGTTTTGGGGGGAGGACACGCTTGTGTTTGTCTGGGGAAGTGGTGCCCAAGTCATGTACCTGAACTGGTAGGGCTAATGAAAACCACGTGCATAATGGGGAAATAAGGCATGCTTATTAGGCAATGATGTTCCCTTGCCCCCAGTTGCATGGCTGATAACCATCTCCAGTTCAGTATCAAACAGTTTGCCTACAAATGGAAGAGAAAACCAGAGACTTCTTGGAAGACTGGTCAGTTGACCTGATCTTAAGCAGAAAAAATGTGACAATCAACAACCAAAAAGGCATAGGCCTTGCCAGAAAACCCAGCAGCTACAAAGGCCACTTCACTAAGGTTATAAAAGCATTAGCTTCAGGGACCTTGGACCTCCATGTCATCCATTTTAACCACATCCCCTTGGATGGCATCCAAGAGTTCATCACCCCAGACAGCCATGGCCCTAGTTAACCAGGTAATGGCAAAAATAGGACATAAGGGGTTAAGGATCAGGTTGTTGCTGCCTTAACGACCCTTGACGATCCTGGTACGTCATGGGTAAAAGTGACTAAACGACCCATGACGTACCAGGACCGGATCTGCGAACAAAGAAAAAAGACCTGTGGTCCTTTAGTGACCGCAACGTGCCTGAGCGGCCGGTCATTGAGGATAAGCACCACAACATCCACCAGTGGCAGTGTTGTGTTTTTGGTAAAAAAAGAAATTGGGGGATCAGCTGCAAGAGAGGTAGACCACTGTGCTAAAGCCTCAGCTGAAAAGGGTTACGGATTACAAATACGCAGTCTACGGTCAGGCATCTTCTATTCCTCAAGGAGAATCTGGTCCAAGAAATGGCAAGAAGATGAACTGGAATCCAAGGACTCAGATATGAAGCTTCTCCAGGAACTCTGGAATAAGCCTCTCTGCTAAGGGGCTACATTTATCCTCTTAATAATATCCCCAGGGAAAGAAAGAATGATAAATAATCACTTTCAATGTCTCTATGCTCCACAGAGGAATCCCAAATCGAGGGGAGGATGGAGTATAAAATAAGGAAATTGGGGCTAGAGCATAACCATTGCAATTGGATAGAAAACTGGTTGAAGAATAGGGAACAAATGGAATATGAAGTTTAATGTGGGAAAATGGGAAGTCATGCATTTGGGAAGGAAATTAACTTAAAGGGATAGTAATACTTGAAATGTAAAAAAATATATGTTGTAGGGTTTATCCCCCTGAGTAAAACAAGAGTACTCCCACTGCTGAAAGGTGTTTCATTCAAAAGTTATTTTCAAATTTGAATTTTTTGGGTGCAATATCACAGTGGCCTGAAATTGCACAGTGGCGCAATTGCTACACGATCCTATGGACATCTCTGGTCCCGGGACCATAAATCTCCATAGGATGGTGTAGCAACAGCGCCACTGTACAATTTCAGGCCACTGTGATATTGCACCTAAAAAATTAAACTTTGAAAATTAATAACTTTTGAATGAAACACCTTTCAGCAGTGGGAGTACTCTTGTTTTACTCAGGGGGATAAACCCTACAACATATATTTTTTACATTATAAGTATTACTATCCCTTTAATGAAATAATTTAGATGACTCTCTGCTAGTGAAAGAGCTCGGAACCCTTGTAAAATACAAACTTGGAAGAAGTGATGAGTGTCAAAGAGCAGTAGCAAAAATAGGATTTTAGTCTTACCTGTTAAATCCTTTTCTCTTATTCCATAAAGGTTACTGGTAACTTTGGGTAGGCGCTCCACCCCTTTAAGTAGGCAGGAACAATTCTGAGAAGTGAGTGCAGGGGCGGAGCCTACACTCTAACTTTAGCTGCAGCTTCCTGTTAGCTTCAGTACGTTTTAGAACAAACAACAAGAAGTAGTCCACGAGGAAACAGAAGACTCCTTTGAGCATGAACCCAAAAGTGGTGCCCCACGTTCTGTCGCAGGAGAGCCAAGCAAGGTCCCTTGACAGGGTGGGAGACCAGTAACCTGTATGGACTAAGAGAAAAGGATTTAACAGGTAAGACAAAAATCCTCTTTTCTCTGTCGACCAATACAGGTTACTGGTAACTTTGGGATGTCCAACCATTAAGTTCCCCAGGGCGGGAAGAAAGGCAAGGACCACACACAGGCCCCCAAAGTCACCAGAGCACAAATGAACGTACAGATCATAAATAGCTCAACACTAACCGCAAAGTGTCAAACAAGGGGTCAAACAAACCCCAGGAACTGTACACAGCACACTGAACTAGAGCCAACAGGGCTCAAAAGTGAAAGATTACTGAGAGAATAAAGAGATCCTAGACAGGCAAGGCTGCCTCCAGGATCTTCCTCTCAAAATTGGCATCAGCCGATGCCAGCACATCCACACAACAGTGTTTAGAAAAAGTGTGCACAGACTACCAAGTGGCCGCCTTGCACAACAGATCAGCTGAGGCCTGGTTCTTGTAGCCCCAATAGACCTCGCAGAATAAGCCGTGACCTGAAGGGAACAGGCTTCTTCCGAAGTTCGTAAGCCTTAAGAATCGTGGACTTGATCCAAGAAGCGATGGTAACCTTGGAAGCAGGCTTCCCTGCCCTAGGACCCTCAGGAATGACAAAAAGTGTCAGACTCCCTCAAGGACTCAGTATGGTGCACATAGAACTTAAGACAACACACAACATCCAACAGATGAAGATCCCTCTCTGTCAGAAGTAGGTTAGGACCGAAGCAAGGGACCACAATCTCCTGATTAAAGTGGAACTCAGACACCACCTTCGGGAGAAACTCTTGTGAGGTGCGAAGCACCGCCTTGTCCTTGTGTAACACCAAAAAGGGTCGTCTACAAGACAGGGCATGCAGCTCCGCAACTCGGAGAACAGAAACAATCGGTAAGAGAAAGGCAATTTTCCACGTCAGCATACGTAAAGGAATGGTACCAAAAGATCCCACAGAGAAGCAGGGGACTTAAACACTGGACAGGTATGAGCAATACCCTTGAAGAAAACCCTGACATCAGGAATGATAAGAAGACTCCTCCGAAAGAAGACAGAACCTTAAGAGAAATCAGACAGACCCTTTTCCACACCATCTTGGATGAAGGAAAGAACTGTAGGGAGGTCAAAATCCTGACACGTGTCTTTGTCAGCACAAAAAACCAGAAAAGTAGACCAAACTCGATGGTAAGCCTTAGAGGAAACAGGCTTTTGGGCACTAAGCATAGCAACCACCACGCCAGAAGAAAATCCTTTCTTCTTCAAAACTGAGAATTCAATCTCCATGCTGTCAAAGCCAGATGACGAACAACTTCCTTCCAGAGGTAAACCTGTAGATGAAGGTCCGGACGGGGTGGTGGGGAGTTGAAGAGGTTCCTGCACTGAGAAGTCCAGAAGCTCCGGTAACCAAGCCTATCGAGGCTAGTACTGGGCAGCTCTCCAGTCTCAGTTTCTGTAGCACCCTGTTAAACAGGGGAACGGGAGGAAAGATGTATGCCAGAGGAAATGTCCACGGGATCGACAAGGCATCCATTGCCAGAACCAGGGGATCCACCCAGCGAGAGCAGAAAGTTGAAATCATCCTGTTGTGCCTGGTTGCCATCAGGTCGATGCAAGGAAGACCCCACTGCTGGATGATTAGGTTGAACACCTCTGGATGCAGCTCCCACTCTCCGCTGTCTACTGTGTGCCAACTGAGGAAGTCTGCTAGAACGTTGTCTACGCCAGGAATATGAACTGTGGAAATGGCAGGGACATGCTCCTCTGCCCATGATAAAATAGCCCTGACCTCTAACCAAGCTGCAAGACTTCTTGTGCTGACTTGCTTGTTGATGTAGGCTACTGCAGTGGCTTTGACCGACTGTACCCTGACCAGACAATCCTCCAGTTGCCATGTCCAGTGATGTAGGGCATGAAAGATCACCCGAAGCACCAATATATTGATGGGAAGGAGAGATTCCTCCGGAGACCACCGGCCCTGAACACTCAAGTGCCCCAGCACCGCTCCCCATCCGGAGAGGCTGGCATCCGTCGCTACTGTGGTCCAGAAGGGCACCACGAAGGGTCTGCCTTTCAGGAGACTGTTCAGGCTGAGCCACCACGAGAGGCTCTGTTCCATGTGAAGGAGAGATAGGGATCTCTCCAGGAGATCTGATCAACCCCTGCATGCCAGGATTAGAAACCTCTGAAGTTCCCTGGTGTGAGCCATGGCAAACAGTACTGCTTCTATGGTGGAAATGAACTTCCCCACCAAGGATGACAACTTCTTGGCTAGAACTGGATCCTGAGACAAGATAGCCTGGACC
This sequence comes from Rhinophrynus dorsalis, assembly GCA_037306005.1. NCBI lineage: Eukaryota > Metazoa > Chordata > Amphibia > Anura > Rhinophrynidae > Rhinophrynus > Rhinophrynus dorsalis. The sequence continues at coordinate 118,336,639 of CM074720.1, forward strand.
TTCAGTGCTATCTGATGAGCCACTTCGTCCATGAGAAATACCATCCCTCTCTGAGTGTCAAAGAGGAGGCACAGAAAGACCACCCTCTGGGAAGGAACAAGGTCTGACTTGTCCAAGATGATTATTCACCCATGATGGGAGCGCATGAATGCAGTCCTGCACCTGCTGGTGAAGAAGTTCCGGAGAAGAGGCCTTCAGAAGGAGATCATCCATATATGGAGTCACCTGATGCTGTTCTGATGTAGGATGGAGATCAATGCTCCCACGACTCTGTTGAAGACATGAGGAGCTGTGGTCAGGCCAAAGGGGAGGGCAGAAAACTGGAAAAGTCCTTGGTCGCAGAGAAAATAGGATTTTAGTCTTAACAGTTAAATCCTTTTCACTTAGTCCATACAGGTCACTGGTACTCCAGGTCACTGGTACTCTGGGAGGCGTAAGTCCCCTTTAATAGGCAGGAACAACTATGCAAATGATTTGCAAGGGGCGGAGCCTCCCCTCTTACTTAAGCCACCTTCTGGCCAGAGCCACTTTAGATTGATTTGAGACCCTAAAACTGACCTCAGGTAAGCAAAAAGAAAGACTCCTGTGAGCATGCCCGAACGGTCTCCCACTGGATGCCACTGGAGAGCCAAGACTGGTCCCTTGACAGGGTGGGAGACCAGTGACCTGTATGGACTAAGTGAAAAGGATTTAACAGGTAAGACTAAAATCCTATTTTCACTGTCGTCCAATACAGGTCACTGGTACTCTGGGATGTACAAACATTGAGCTGATCCAGAGGCGGGAAGTAAGGCAAGGACCAGGCGCAAGGCCCAAGTCACTAGAACTGCTATGACCAGTTAATAACATAGCCCAAACTGTAAGTGTCAACGGACACCAACCAAGGGAACAATCCCTGAACTAACACAGCACACGGAACCAGAGCCAACCGGGCTCAACAGTAAGGAAGCACTAAGGATCACAGAGCGGAAGACCTACACAGGCAAGACTGCCTCCAGGACCTTCCTTCCAAAACTGGAATCAGCCGACGCCAGTACATCAACTCGGTAGTGCTTTGAAAAAGTGTGCACAGAGGACCAAGTGGCCGCTCTGCACAGTTGATCAGCAGAAGCTTGATTCTTGTAGGCCCAAGAGGCCCCAATAGATCTGGTGGAATGGGCAGTCACCCGGAAGGGAACATGCTTATTCCTCAACTTATAGGCTTCACGGATGGTAGCCTTAATCCAAGAGGCAATGGTAACTTTGGAAGCCGGTCTCCCTGCCCTAGGCCCCTCAGGAATGACGAATAGAGCGTCAGACTTCCTGATAGACTCAGTGCGATGAACATAAAACTTGAGGCAACGCACCACATCCAACAGATGGAGATCTCGTTCCTTGTCAGATGAAGGATTAGGGCAGAAAGAGGGAACCACAATCTCCTGATTGATGTGAAACTCGGACACAACCTTGGGTAAGAATTCCTTGGTAGTGCGAAGCACAGCCTTATCCTTGTGGAACACCAGGTAAGGAGGTTTACAAGACAAGGCCTGTAACTCTGCCACCCGGCGCACTGACACAATAGCCAAAAGGAAGGCCATCTTCCAAGTCACAAGACGTAATGGAATGGAAGCCAAGGATTCAAACGGTGGTCGCTGTAGAACTCCCAGCACCAAATTGAGATCCCACTGGGGAGCAGGACTCTTGAAGGCAGGTCGAACATGAGTCACACCTTGGAAGAAAACTTTCACATCAGGAAGGATAGCAATCCTTTCCTGGAAAAACACAGACAAGGCAGAAGTCTGAACTTTGAGGGAACTCAGACTGAGCCCCTTATCCACACCGTCCTGCAAGAAGGCCAGGACAGTGGGAAGATGGAAGTCAAGGGATAACTTCTTATCAGAACACCATGTCACAAAAGTTGACCATATGCGATGATAGATCTTGGAAGACACAGGCTTACGAGCACTGAGCATAGTCGACACCACAGAAGGAGAAAATCCTTTCTTTGCTAGAATCGAGGATTCAACCGCCATGCCATCAAATGGAGAGAGTGAACATCCTCCTTCCACAGATACCCCTGAAGAAGTAGGTCCGGACGGGCGGGAAGTGGGATCGGATCCTTCACTGACATGGCCATCAACTCCGGAAACCAGGACTGGCGAGGCCAGTTTGGAGCAATCAGGATGACAGGACAACGTTCTCTCTTCAACTTCTGGATAACTCTGACCAATAGAGGAAGAGGAGGGAAGACGTAAGCGAGGGGGAAGTCCCAAGGGATCGACAAGGCATCCACTGCTAGAGCAAGGGAGTCCCTCAACCGGGAGCAAAACACCGGAACCTTCCTGTTGTGTCTGGTAGCCATCAGATCCACCACAGGCATCCCCCACCGTTGAGTGAGCATGTGAAACACCTCTGGGTGAAGAGCCCATTCTCCGCTGTCGACGGTGTGACGACTGAGGAAGTCTGCCATGACGTTGTCCACGCCTGGAATATGAACTGCAGAGATGACAGGCACGTGATCTTCTGCCCAAGACAAAATATCCTTGACCTCCCACCAGGCGGAACCGCTTCTTGTGCCGCCTTGCCTGTTGATGTAAGCCACCGCCGTGGCGTTGTCGGACTCCACTCTGATCGGAAGACTGGTCAATTGAGACTCCCAGTGCCTCAGGGCTAGCCGGACAGCTCGAAGTTCCAGAACATTGATGGAGAGCATGGATTCCTCCAGACCCCATTTCCCCTGAGCACTGAAGCGACCCCAGACTGCACCCCAGCCCCGGAGGCTGGCATCCGTAGTGACTGTGGTCCAATGAGGAACTAGAAAGGATCTCCCTTTCAGGAGATGAGAGAGATCTAACCACCAGTGCAGACTCGACTCGACATGAGGAGGAAGAGAAACAGACAGATGTTGATGATCTGGATGATTCTTGCACGTCTGGATCACAAATCTCTGAAGATCCCTGGAGTGGGCCATGGCAAATGGTACTGCTTCGATTGTGGAAATGAACTTCCCCACTAAGGACGAAAACTTCGGTACTGGAATTTCGTCCATGTCCAGAATCCCAGCCACTCTGACGGCTATCTGGTGAGCCACGTCCTCTGGAAGAAACACCATGCATTGGCGAGTGTCGAACAGGAGACCCAGGAACAGAAGCCTCTGAGATGGAATCAAGTCCGACTTGTCCAGATTCAGGATCCAGCCATGACGGTTCAGGGTGTGCATGCACATCTGTAATTGCTGATGGAGAAGCTCCGCTGAGGAGGCCTTCAGTAGGAGATCGTCCATGTAGGGGGTCACTCTGATCCCATCCTGATGGAGCACCGCTATCAAGGAGCCCAACACCCTCTGGAAGACCTGAGGGGCTGAAGTCAGCCCAAAGGGGAGCGCTGCAAACTGAAAGTGTCCCCTGTGGCAGGCAATCCTGAGATACCGCCTGCTCTCTGGATGAATAGGGATGTGAAGATAAACATCCTGAAGGTCCAGGGAGGCAAGAAACTCCCCTGGAGACATTGCTGCAATCACAGAGCGCAGGGACTCCTGGCGGAAGTGGGAAGTCACCACATAGGCATTGAGATCTTTGAGATCCAAAACGGGACGAGCTCCTCCATCCTTTTTGGCTACCACAAACAGGTTGGAATAAAATCCTGAACCTGTGTCCCTTTGAGGAACCGCCTCCAGGACCTCTTTGTCCAAGAGATGCTGAATAGCGTCGTCGAACAGACGCCTTTTTGTGGGTTCCTGAGAAGGACGAGTAAAATGGAACCGAAAAGTAGGAAGGGAAGAGAAAGGGATCCTGTATCCCTCTGACACCACCTGAAGAACCCATGGGTCCGCCACTGACTCCTCCCAAGTCCGGCGAAAGATGCGGAGACGACCGCCTACAGCCGGATGCGGACCCGGGTTCGGCGAGTCATGCCGAAGCAGTCTTGGAGGTCTTGGCCTTGGAGGCAACTTTGGGCTTCCAGGACTGTTTGGGCTTGGAGGAGGAGCGCGTAGTGGGAGGACCCGTTTGGGCCGAGGAGCGTGTCTCAGTCTGAAAGGAACGAAAGGACCGATTGCGTTTGGCTGGAAACTTTTTCTTAAAGACTGAGGGTAGAAGAGTACTTTTACCGCCAGTAGCCTCACTGATCATTTCTTTGAGTTCAGACCCAAAAAGCAAATTCCCCTGAAAGGGCAAGGAAAGCAAGGCTTTCTTAGAGGCTGTATCAGCAGACCAAATTTTCAGCCAAAGAGCGCGTCTAGCCACCACAGAAGAAGTGGAGGCCCTCGCCATCATGCGCACAGCATCAAAAGCAGCGTCAGCAACATAGTTCTGAGCTTCAGTGATATTAGCAAGTAGCTGCAACTGTTCAGATACTGGTGCATCCTGGCGAACTGCTTCAGTCAGTCGTTCAGTCCAGGCCGCAATAGCTCTATTAACCCATGCCACAGCAAAGGTTGGGCGCATGGCTGTGCCAATGGAGGCAAAAATAGACTTAAGAGAGCTCTAGCTTCTTATCCGTCCAGTCCTGCAGGGCAGAGGCATCTGAGACAGCCAAAGCGGTAGATTTGGATAGTCTAGAAACAGGAGCATCCACCTTGGGAGGATGAACCCATTTTGCCAGCTCTGCCTCAGGAAAAGGGTAAAGTTTAGCAAACTTTTTGGAGACAGAGGAAGATCTATCAGGATTCTTCCATGCCTCAGAGACCAGACGGGCAAGAGTAGGGTTAGTTGGAAAACAAACAACTGGCTTAGATGGCTTTTTCTGAAAAACATCAGTAGGATCATAAGTGGATTCCTGAGTCAGAGGAAGGTTGAGCGTATTCAGAACCGCTCTGATCAGACCCTCAGCCGAGACTTCAGGGTCACACTCATAGGGGTCCCCAATGGACCTGTTAGATTCAATAACAGTACGTTCCTCAGCATCAGAATCCTGTAAGAGTTCTTCTTCAGAAGAATCAGTGACATCAGGAGCTCCCTGTGGCTTAGGCAGGGAGGTCCTGATGGTAGAGGGGGTCTGCCAGACCTGGAGAGCCCCCTGTATCTGAGAGGGAAAGAGTTGAAGCGTGGATCTGAGATCCCTAGTGGCAGCTTTAAACTCCCTCACCCAAGATGGCTCAATAGCGTGGCTGGGAAGCCCAGGGTTGCTATCTTGACCAGTACAATTAGGGCATAGATCCCCCACATTATCGCCATCCAGCCCAATGTGGCAAGAGGAGCAAAACGCCATGGGGGTAGCAGACCCCCCATCCTCCTTAGACTTGGGTCTAGCCCCTAGCTCCAGTGAAGTAGACATGCTCACAGCGTCAATATACCCCACTAATAACACTATCACCCAGAAAAAGTGTAAATGATTAAAGTTTCACCCCAGAAATGTCTAAAAACGGACTTATCTGGCCAGCGAAGGGTTAATCTGTTGAGGAGAGAGAAGGCTCGGTCCCTGCGTAGTGTACTCGCCTAGGAAAAGTACCACAAAATGGCGGCCGTCATGACAGCCAATCAGAAACGAGCGCGAACCAAGCGCTCATGGGAAATGTAGTTTTCCCTTACAAGTACCCCAAACAGTGCCCGAAGCCCCCCTGAACACCCCACATAAATAAAACACATTCCGGATGATAGAGCAGGAGCCTAGCATTAAAATGAGCCCTCTCTGAAGTTGCTGTGACAAGCGGTTCCAGAGATATGTCCCACACTGTGAATTCTCATAGAGAGTAAAGGAGCCCTTGTGTCTGAGCGGGAAAAAGCCGCGCTTAAAGGCGCGGAACACCATTTTTAATAAAGTTTAGTAAAACATTAAAAAGTGCCCAAACAAGCATGAAACACATGAGAAACATAAATAAATGAATACCCAAAGCTCCAAAACCCAGAGAATACCACAGAAATTGCATAAAACAGTAATAATGCAATAGAAACACCCTATGAGTGCTGGAGTGTATTAAAACTCCCAAATACAAGCCCATCAAAGGGACACTGTGAGGACAAGTGGACCTTCAGCACTCAATGGGTGACTCACCTTTCCTGCAGGACTTCTGTCTTCAGGTGACCATGATAAGGAGGGAAAGAACCAGAGGTAAATTCCCCAGTAGGGGAGCTGCTTAACACAAGCTGTCCCCTCTTCAGGGCATAAGGTCCACAGAAAATCCCTGGAAGCTGCACCAGCCACTTTAAAGAGGGCAATTCACAGCCATGGTCACCCTCCTAATGGTGGTATTCCATATTTGAATAAAAAAATAATAAAACACTAAGATGCATAGATGTTCTCTACCTGGTGTGCAAGCACACCAGGAACAAATCAATCTAAAGTGGCTCTGGCCAGAAGGTGGCTTAAGTAAGAGGGGAGGCTCCGCCCCTTGCAAATCATTTGCATAGTTGTTCCTGCCTATTAAAGGGGACTTACGCCTCCCAGAGTACCAGTGACCTGGAGTACCAGTGACCTGTATTGGACGACAGTGAAAGTGGAGATATTGCTGACTCTCTGGATGAATGGTGATGTGCAGATAGGCATCTTGAAGATCCAGGGAGGCCAGAAATTCCCCAGGGGACATGGCCACAGAGACATGCACAGAGACTCCTAGCGGTATTGGGACTGGACCACAAAGGAGTTGAGATCTTTCAGATCCAAAATGGGATGACAGCCTACATCCTTCTTGGAAACCACAAGGAGAAGGAAATGGCTCCAGGACCGCCTAAAGGAGAACGAGAAGAGAAGGTCCTAAGAGGAGGAAGGGAGGTGAAGGGAATCCTGTACCCCGTAGCCACCACCTGTAAAACCCATGGGTCCGCCACAGCGGCCTGCCAAGCTGAGAGGTAGTGGCGTAAGCAGCCACCTACCTGTGGGTGGGGACCCGGGTTCAGTGAGTCATGAAGGAGGTGGTTTGGAAGCCTTTGGCTTCGTGGAGTACTTGGATCTCCATTGCTGCTTAGGCTTGGATGAGGAGTGTGGAGCCTGAGGGACCGTCTGGGTCGCTTGGCGCGAGTCTGCATGAAAGGGACGAAAAAGCAGATTCCTTTTGACAAGCTCCTTCTTCCTCAGGACCACTGGCAGGTGAGTACTCTTCCCTCCAGTGGCCTCGCTGATGAGATCATTGAGCTCAGGCCCAAACAGGGAGGATCCCTGAAAAGGCAAAGACAGGAGAGCCTTCTTGGAGGCCGTGTCAGCAGACCAAATCTTGAGCCAAAGAGAATGTCTGGCTACCACAGACATGGTAGATGCCCTGGCTACCATATTGCACAGCATCAAACAAGGCAGCAGAGACATAATGCTGAGACTCAGCAATGTTAGCGAGAAGCCGCAACATGTCAGCAGTAGGGGCCCCCTGATGGACAGCTGAATTGAGCTTGCTCAGTCCAAACAGCCATATCCCTATTCACCCACTCTGCAGCAAAGGCAGGGTGGAGGGCAGAGCCAGCCATCGCAAAAACAGCCTTGAGAGAGGTCTCAAGCTTCTTATCAGTCCAGTCTTTGACAGCAGAGGCGTCAGCCACCAGCAAAGCAGTGGACTTAGAAAGCCTGGAAACAGGGGCATCCACCTTTGGGGATGGACGCACTCCGTAAGGGTCTTTTCAGAGAATGGGTAAAGCTTAGCAAACTTTCTAGATACAGATGGTTTCCTGTCTGGAAACTTCCACTCCTCAGACACCAAGCGGTCAAGGGTGGGGGTTAGGTGGAAAACAAGTATGGGGTCTAACAGGCTCCTGAAACACATCAGAGGAGTCAGAAGATGCCTCCTGCACCGAGAAAATGTTCAGGGTGGTAAGCACAGCCCTGATCAGGCCCTCGGCCGAGTAAATGGAGTCAGCCTCAAAGGGGTCCCCAAATAACGGAGATTAAGGAACAGCTGAATAGTCATCATCAGAGTCCACCAATAATTCCTCCTCAGAGGAGTCAGACATATCAGGTATAGCTGGAGGTTTAGGCAAGGAAGATCTGAGAGGGGTGGGGGCCTGCCACGAGTGGAAGACCCCCTGTAAAGTGGATGGAAGGCGTTGTAAGGTGGACCGGAGTTCCGTGGTAGTAGCCGTACTGGCTCTAGTGCATGTCTTGAGGACCCCTGCAGGGGATTCAGGGGCAGCAGAGCATGTTGGACAAACATGACCTGAGTACTCTCTAGGTAACCCTGAATGCAATGAGCAATAGGGGGACACAGACACCCCAGTTTCCTTTGTCTTAGGTTTAGCCCCAAGGTCTAAGAGTAGAGATTCTCACAGAGTCAAGCGGTCAAAGTATCAAAACACCTACCAAATAGTGTGTATGATAAATAAATGCACTCCAGAAATGCTAAAAAAAAAAAGACTTACTTGGTAGGTGAAGGGTTAAACTGCGGAGGAGAGAAGGAGAGTCCAAGCCCTGCATAGAATACTTGATCTGCAAATACACAAAATGACTGCCGCAACGGGAACCAAATCAGAAACGAGCGTGCGAAGTGAGCACTCATGGGAAACTTAGTTTCACTAACTGTGTACCTAAACAGTACCCAAAGCCCCCTAAAGCCCCCAACGTGCCCAGAACGTTGACCGGATGACAGAGCAAGGGCAAACCCACAAAATGAGCCATCTCTGACCTCGCTACATGGAGCGGTTGCAGAGATATGTCCCAAAAAGTAAAGTCCCATTAAAGTGAATGGAGCTATGGCGTCTATGCGGTAAATCAACACGGAACATAAAGTTAACAAGATGAATACCAAAACGTAAAACCACTCAAAAGCCCACTAGAATTAAACAGTAGACCCAATAAACACTGGTCCCAGTAGGGAAAGTGCCCCCCCCCAAAAAAAGGTGCTACCCAGCAGCAAAAGGGTCAAGTTACCACATAAACTTGCTCCAAACACCTCACAGACATACAGATAAACCCAATGAGTGCACGAGTATGTAATAGGAACTCCAAATGAGACCCCTGTGAGGAGGGGAAGCATAGGACATGTGGACTCAAAGGGCGCTCACCTTTTTCAGCAGGTCTTCTGTCTTCAGATTAACATATATCAAGAAGAAGCCTCAGTGGGCAACTCCTGGGGAAAGAACCTACAGCCAAGATTTTCCCCCCCAGTGCTTAGGTCCACAAAAGCACCTGGTAAACTGAGCTATCCACATTTGGCTGATGGGAATTGTCAGTGATGGTAATCCGCCTAATGGTTGTATTCCATGTCGAACAGAAAAATAAGAAAAAAGCTAAAACTATAGCAGAACTGTTCTCTTGCCTTGTGTTTTGATCAGGGAACACATCTTACTTGTTGGGGATTGGCAAGCTGCAAGTTAAGGAGAGGAGGTAGGCTCCACCCTGCAGTCACTTCTCAGAATTGTTCCTGCCTACTTAAAGGGGCTGATCGCCTACCCAAAATTACCAGTAACCTGCATTGGACAACAGAGAAAATGAATAAAGGGAATGGAAGACTTGATTATGGGGAACATCTAGGCAAACTTTGTTTACTCTAGAGAAAAGACGACTAAAGAGATCTTATCGCAACCTACAAGTATAGGAGAGACCAATACCAGGATCTCTCTGGTGAGCTTTTCTTTCAAACACCTGATCAAACAGACAAGGGCCACCCCTTAAGATCAGAGGATAGGAGGTTTCAACTTCAGTTGAAGAGGGTTTTTATTTATTTATTTATTTTAAGTAGGGTGTGTTAATTTGTAAAATTCCTTGTCCAAGACTGTGGTAACGGCTGATATAATGAATTCATTTAAGAGAAGATTAGATACATTTCTTTCAAGAGAGAACATAGAGGGTTATAATGTGTATTAGTAGGCAAAACAGGAAGTTCTGCTAAATACCAATTTATTTGGCAGCAAGAAAGCTTATTTAAATTCTCATTTCTCTGGGTTATGAGGCAAAGGTCAAACCTGATATTCTTTCAGCCTAATCTACTATGTTACTGTGATTTGTGGGGGCCTCAAGCATGTGTGTGAAAGTGTTTGGGGGTGGGTACAGGGTGTCTGGCAGACCAAGATGTCTGGAACCCATGAGCAGATTTGGGGGGAGGGGAGGGGATAGAGGTGACTGACTAGGTAAGAGCCTTAACCCAAACTTGCTCCTGGTCAGCAGATGAGGGCCCTAAAGGAGGAGTAGGAGCCATCATGCAAGAGAGACGTTAGGTACTAGAAGGCTCTATAGGAAGCCCAGTCTGGCACTTGGAGCAATGGGTTAAAGACCACAAAAAGTAGTGTACGAGAGAAAAGTACCTTAAGTATGCAAAAGTACTTATCTGACTGCAAGGGTTTAAACTGGCACACAGGAGGCATTGGGTGTGTTGCTAGATAGAACACCTCATTAGAAGCATAATGAAACCACCTGCAGCCTCCTAGTGAGATGTCCCATAGCAGCTCTGTGCATGAATTCAAAATGGCCACTGCGCTGTCACTCAGATCTTAAAGGTGTCATATCCAAGTTTGGTAAAAGGTCTGAAATAGTGAGGAACAAATAATTGAATCAATAGAAATGATCACTGCCTTAAGGACGCAGTCCTCAGGTGGGGGAAATTTGCCTAAATAAGGTAATGTAGGGGTTAACCCTGCAAAAGTACAAAATAAACTAAAATCAATTCAATTCTCTTCAGAGCAGCCAAAAAACAGACAGACTACAGTATGTTTAGCACATAAAGAGTGCAAGCCAGGCAACAATCCACATGAACAAGTTGATGCCAAATAATAGGGGCATCAACTCAGGACCAAAGCACTCAGCACATTAAGGTACATGTAATCTTCAGTCTTTAGGCTTCCATTAGAATGAAAAGAACTTCTGAGAAGCTGTAGTGAGGTAAAGGCTGTTAAAGGGATAGTATTTGCCATGTGTTCAGAAATATTAAAGTTCCCCCCTCCCTTTTCCCGGACGTCAGCGTTCTAGCTGACTGCAGGGAAACCCGGTACCGGGTCCATTGGAGGCTCTTCAGCAGAGCAGACACTGTATTATTGAAACATAAATCCTACACTGGAATGGTCTACAGAGTGTGCTTGGATTGCAAGCACACTTTGTAGACCATTCCATTGAAGGATTTCTGTTTCAACAACGTGATCTCGGCTCTGCTGAAGAGTCTCTGCTAGTCTAGGAACTGGATTCCACTGCAGTCAGCTACAGCGTTGACGACAGGGAAAGGGGATGGAGGGGGTAACTTTGGTCCCAAATCTCTCAAACCATAAAGGTTTGAGAGATGGGACTGGGGGCATTTCATTTTATTTTTTAATGCCTACAAGATTCATATTTCTGAAAACATGGCAATACTATCCCTTTAAGACAAGCCAACCTCGTGGTCTCGGAAAAATAAACCTGTGCACTGGACAATCCATGAAGTAGGAAGCCAAAAATAGGAGCTCTCCTAATTGGAGATTATATTGCCCCATGTTCTAAAACAAAAATAAGAGTTGTGCCCGTGCTACCACCTTGATTCCGATGTCACAAAACAGAGCTTAGCAAGCAGTAATAAAGTAGAAGGGAGTCTCTACCTCAGAGACCTTTTATGAAGTGCCCTGCCCTCCTGGAGCAGGAGACTTTACCTAACCGTGACCATTTATTGGGAAATAGTGCAAGTAGCATATTTAGTTGTAAACTGTGACAAAGCAGTGGATACTGGATTAGTTTGAATAATTTGCATTGCATAGAACTAATATATGGGGGAAATGCAATATTTATTTTCAGGTACAAAATAATAAAATAAATGTGAAAAAGTTAAAACATAAAAATGACAAAACCCTTACCATTTGCGGATCATTAGACCTGCTCACCCAACCAGAAATCAGTTTTAAAGTTTCCCTTTTAACAGTCCTCATACTCCTTATCAGTGGTTGCTTTGTGACCATTTCCCCTGAAAGATTTAAAAAATTACTTCAGTCAAAATTGCGTGCTCTGGCATTAAGTCTTTCATCTTTAGCAATTTTACAAAAAGAATGGGTTAATGTAGTGCTCGCTGGAGAACAGTCTGGTGGAAGAGAGGTTGAAAGTTATACTTACCATTTGCCTGAATAGCCGCAGAAATGTTTTCACTTAGGCACTTATAGACATTTAACATATCCAAGTAAATCCTCCCAAGCTGTATAACAAATGGGTGACCAACAGCTTTACACGCTCTTACATTTGTTTTCAGAATACTGCCTAGCTGCTTTACAGTCTCTGGATCTTTTAGTATATCAACATTCTGAATGGGGGTGGGGGAGAAGAAAAATAAATAAATAAATAAAGATAAGATTAACATTTCAATGAGAATCCAACAATGTACACATCCCCAGTGGGTTTGCGCAAGTGAGGATCAGCACAGTGTAGTAAAGAAGACAAAGTGCCTATCCCCTGGGACTGACATGTGCACCGTGTAAATAGAATAAAATAAAACGCGGTCAGTAACAGATACATCATTTCCAAAGGAAATTATTATTTATATATATATATATATATATATATATATATATATTATATATATATATACACACAATATATATTACACACACACGTGAGACAGCAAAAGCTTTTTTTTTTTTTTTTAACCAAACTTTATTGTAATTTAAGCAGACAGACTGCAGTGAGGTAACTGATGGAATAAAAAGGCACAAAGAAAGCTGAAAGTCACCATACAATAGTGAAAGAGGTAACCCCAGCAGTGATTAAACTACCCCAGGGAGAAAGGCTGTTCCTACAGAGATAAAAGAGGATTTTAGTCTTACCTGTTAAATCCTTTTCACTTAGTCCATACAGGTTACTGGTAACTCTGGGAGGCGATCCGCCCCTTTAAGTAGGCAGGAACATTTCTACAAATGTATGAAGGGGGTGGAGCCTCCCTTCCCTCCTTAGCTGCTCCCAGTCAGCATGATGCCAGAATGATTTGTGACCCTGCTAACGGACCAGAAAAGGGAGAGAGAAGAAGAAGACTCCTGTGAACATGCCCCAAAGGATTCCCACAACTTGCCACAGGAGAGCCAAGCATGGGCTCTTGACAGGGTGGGAGACCAGTAACCTGTATGGACTAAGTGAAAAGGATTTAACAGGTAAGACTAAAATCCTCTTTTCACTGTCGTCCAATACAGGTTACTGGTAACTCTGGGATGTCCAACCATTGAGTTACCCTGAGGTGGGAAGAAGGCAAGGACCAGGCACAAGGCCCCTAAAGTCACCAGGACCTCCATGAACCTACCGGTCAGGGATCCCAACAAAACAGAATTGTCAACGGACACCAACAAGGGGTAAAAACAATCCCCAGGAACTGTTACACAGCACACTAAACTAGAGCCAACAGGGCTCAACAGTACGGAAGCACAAAAGACCTCAGAAGAAGATCCTAGACAGGCAAAACTGCCTCCAGGACCTTCCTCCCAAAGCTGGCATCAGCCGAGGCCAGCACATCCACACGGTAGTGCTTCGAGAAAGTGTGCACAGAGGACCAAGTGGCCGCCCGGCACAGCTGATCAGCAGACGCTTGATTTTTGTAGGCCCAAGAGGCCCCAATGGACCTGGTAGAATGGGCCATAACCATAAAGGGAACATGCTTGTTCCTCAGTTCATACGCCTTTCGAATTGTAGACTTAATACAAGATGCAATAGTCACTTTGGATGCCGGTCTCCCAGCCCTAGGACCCTCCGGAATGACGAACAGAGCGTCAGACTTCCTGATTGATTCCGTGCGATGCACATAAAACTTGAGACAACGCACAACATCCAACAAATGGAGATCCTTCTCCTTATCAGTAGAGGGGTTAGGGCAGAAAGAAGGCACCACAATCTCCTGATTAATGTGAAACTCGGAAACCACCTTCGGCAAAAACTCCTTGGAGGTACGAAGAACAGCCTTGTCCTTGTAAAACACCAAATAGGGAGGTTTACAGGAGAGAGCTTGTAACTCCGCCACCCGGTGGACAGACACAATGGCCAGAAGAAAGGCCATCTTCCAAGACAAAAGGAGTAAAGGAATCGTAGCCAAAGACTGAAAGGGAGGACACTGAAGAACTCCCAAGACCAGATTAAGATCCCACTGAGGAGCCGGACTCCGAAAAGCGGGATGCACATGAGCAACGCCCTGGAAGAAGATCTTGACATCAGGAAGCATAGCAATGCGTTCCTGGAAAAAGACAGAAAGAGCCGAAGTCTGAACCTTAAGAGAACTCAGGCTGAGTCCTTTATCCTCCCCGTCCTGCAGAAAAGCCAGGACCGTAGGAAGGTGAAAATCGCGAGACAGGTCCCTGTCAGCACACCAAGAGAGAAAGATGACCAGACCCGGTGATAGATCTTGGAAGAAACGGGCTTGCGAGCACGAAGCATGGTAGAAACCACAGCAGAAGAAAACCCCTTCTTCTTCGAAATAGAGGATTCAACCTCCAGGCCGTCAAATGGAGACGATGAACGTCCTCCTTCTATAGGTACCCCTGAATCAGAAGATCTGGTCGAGATGGAAGAAGAAATGGCTCTGCCACCGACAGAGCCAGAAGGTCCGGATACCAAGACTGACGAGGCCAGTTTGGAGCGATGAGGATGACCGGACAACGCTCCACCTTCAGCTTCTGGATCACTCTGATCAACATCGGAAGAGGGGGAAAGATGTAGGCTAGGGGAAACACCCAAGGAATCGACATGGCGTCGACCGCCAGATCCAGCGAGTCCCTCCACCTGGAGCAGAACGTCGGAACCTTCCTGTTGTGTCTGGTCGCCATCAGATCCACCAAAGGAACACCCCACATCTGAGTCAGAAGCTTGAACACCTCCGGATGGAGCTCCCACTCTCCGCTGTCGACTGTGTGACAACTGAGAAAGTCTGCCATGACGTTGTCTACGCCTGGAATGTGCACTGCAGAAATAGCGGAAACATGAACCTCCGCCCAGGACAGAATGGCCTTTACCTCTAGCCACACGGCGAGACTTCTTGTCCGCCCTGCCTGTTGATGTAAGCCACGGCGGTGGCATTGTCGGATTCCACTCTGACAGGACAGTCCTCCAGTTGAGATTCCCAATTGTGTAGAGCATGGAAAATCGCCCGAAGTTCCAGGATGTTGATGGAGAGAAGAGACTCCTCCAAGGACCACTTCCCCTGAGCGCTGAAGCGACCCAGGACAGCACCCCAGCCCGAGAGACTGGCGTCCGTCTTGACCGTAGTCCAGTAGGGTACCCGAAAGGGTCTCCCCTTCAAGAGATGGGAAAGGTCCAACCACCATTCCAGGCTCAGCTCCACATGAGGAGGAAAAGATACTAACAGCTTCTGATGATCTGAACGATCCCTGCACGTCTGGATCACGAACCTCTGAAGTTCCCTGGTGTGTGCCATCGCAAATGGCACCGCCTCTATCGTGGAGATGAACTTCCCCACCAAGGAAAGCAACTTCGGAAGTGCAATCCACTCGAGAGCCAGGACCCTCGATACTCGCTGAGCAATCTGATGCGCTACTTCCTCCGGCAGAAACACCATGCCCTTCTGAGTGTCGAACAGCAGACCCAGGAAGATGAGGCTCTGAGATGGGGACAAGTCCAACTTGTCCAAGTTCACAATCCACCCGTGGCGAGTGAGTACCTGAATGCAGTTCTGAACCTGCCGGTGAAGTAGATCCACAGACTCTGCCTTCAAAAGCAAGTCGTCCATGTACGGAGTCACTCTCACTCCATCCCGATGAAGGATGAGACCAATGCCCCCAGAACCCTTTGGAAAACCTGGGGAGCAGTTGTCAGCCCAAAAGGAAGAGCTGAGAACTGAAAGTGACCCCTGGCGCATGCGAACCTCAGATACTGCCTGCTCGCTGGATGAATGGGGATATGTAGATACGCATCCTGGAGATCGAGAGAAGCTAGGAACTCCCCTGTGGACATGGCGGCGATCACAGTGCGCAGAGATTCCTGACGATAGCGAGACTTCACCACAAAGGAATCAAGATCCTTGAGATCCAAAATGGGATGGCCCCCGCCATGCTTCTTGGATACCACAAAAAGGTTGGAGTAAAACCCCGAACCCATGTCCACAGGAAGCACTGGCTCCAGGACCTCTTTGTCCAAATGATCCTGAATAGCGCCATCGAACAACCTCAGTTTCTCTGCATCCTGCAGAGAACGAGTGAGATGAAAACGAGGGGGGGGGGGGGGAGAGAGAAAAGAAAGGGATCCTGTAACCCTCTGAGACCACCTGTAAAACCCATGGGTCAAACACGGAAGCTTCCCAAACCCTGCGAAAGAGGTGGAGACGTCCACCCACGGCAGGGTGTGGACCCGGGTTCGGCGAGTCATGCCGAAGCAGGCTTGGAAGACTTGGAGGCAACCTTGGGCTTCCAGGACTGCTTGGGCTTGGAGGACGGACGAGGATCGGACAGAACTGTCTTGGAGGAAGAACGCGCCTCCGCCTAAAAGGAACGAAAGGACCGTTAAACACTTAACCGGCAACTTTTTCTTGAAGACCAAGGGCAAATGGGTACTCTTACCTCCAGTAGCCTCACTGATCAGCTCCTTGAGCTCAGAACCAAACAGGGAAGTTCCCTGGAAAGGCAAAGAAAGTAAAGCCTTCTTAGATGCAGTGTCAGCGGACCAAATCTTAAGCCAAAGTGCGCCTGGCCACCACAAAAGAAGTGGAGGCCCTAGCCATCATGCGGACAGCATCGAAGGCAGCATCAGAAACATAGTTCTGCGCTTCAGAAATATTGGCAAGCAAGCGCGGCTGCTCTGAAACCGGTGCGTCCTGAGTTGGTGAGTTGCTCAGTCCAGACCGCAATGGCCCGCTTAACCCATGCCACAGCAAAGGCCGGTCGCATAGCAGTGCCAATAGACGCAAAAATAGACTTGAGGCAAACCTCCAACTTTTTATCTGTCCAGTCCTGCAAGGCAGAAGCATCAGAAACAGGCAAAGCAGTTGATTTAGACAGTCTAGACACAGGAGCATCCACCTTGGGAGGATGAACTAATTTAGCCAGTTCAGCCTCAGAAAAGGGATAACGTTTAGCAAACTTTGAGACTGAAGAAGACTTATCAGGATTTTTCCAAGCATCGGAAACCAAACGTTCCAGTGTAGGGTTAGGAGGAAAACAGGTGACAGCTTTTGCCGGTTTCTGAAAGAAATCAGTTGGGTCAGAGGGAATCTCTTGACTCAAGGGAAGGTTGAGGGTGGACAGAACAGCCCGAATCAGGCCCTCTGCAGAAAATTCAGGGTCACATTCAAAGGGGTCACCAACAGACCTGGTAGACTCAATAACAGTACCATCCTCACCATCAGAATCTAGCAACAATTCTTCCTCAGAAGAATCAGACACGTCAGGGGCCCCCTGTGGTTTAGGCAGGGAGGTCCCGATGGTAGAGGGAGTCTGCCATACCTGCAGTGCTCCCTGTACCTGAGAGGGAAAGAGTTGAAGAGTGGACCTGAGGTCCCTAGTTGCAGCCTTGAACTCTTTCACCCAAGCTGGCTCTATAGAATGGCTGGAAGGCCCTGGGTTGATGTCAGGACCTTCTGAGCATGCTGGGCATAAATGACCAGAGAATTCCCTAGGCAGCCCTGAATGACAGGAGTAGCAATGCACAATGGGGGAAACTGATGCCCCAGCCTCCTTAATCTTAGGTCTAGTCCCAAGCTCCAGCGAACTAGACATACTCACAGTGTCAGATATACCCCACTGACAGAAATCACCCAATTAAAGTGTGAAAATTAAAGATTCACCCCAGAAACGTTTATAAACTAAACTTATCTGGAAAGCGAAAGGTTAATCAGCGAAGGAGAGGAGAAGGTCCGGTCCCTGCGTAGTATACTCGATGAGAACTCACAAAATGGCTGCCGCAACGGGAGCCAATCAGAAAAAAGGCGCGAAGCAAGCGCTCATGGGAATCGTAGTTTTTCTCATAAAGTAGCCCAAAACAGTGCCCGAAGCCCCCCAACACACTTGACTAGTGAACCGGATGAAAGAGCAAGGGAAGACAAACAAAATGAGCCCCCTCTGAGATCGCTAGGTGAAGCGGTTCCAGAGATACGTCCCACACAGTGTAAGCCCATAGAGAGTAAAAGAGCAATGGTGGCTATGCGGTAAAAGTGCGCCTGCCACAGACTGCTCCAAAACTCACAGACAAACACCCATATACAATAAATAAGCCGGAGTGCGCAATGAGAACTCCCAAATACAAGCCCAAAGAGGGACAAGTGGACCTTCAGCACTCAAAGGGTGGCTCACCTTTCTGCAGGACTTCTGTCTTCAGGTCACCATGCAAAGAAAGTTTTACCACAAAGGATAATCCCCCAGGGAAGTACTTGAAATCAAGTTGTTCCCCCATCAGGGCATAAGGTCCACTAGAAAATCCCTGGACGCTGAGCTAGCCACTTTGGAGAGGGCATTTGTCAGCCATGGTAACCCGCCTAATGGTGGTATTCCATATTTGACAGAAAATAACAAAATACTAAAACTGAAGAGAGATGTTCTCCACCTGGTGTGAACACACCCAGGAACAAATCATTCTGTCATCAAGCTGACTGGGAGCAGCTAAGGAGGGAGGGGAGGCTCCACCCACTGCATACATTTGGAGAAATGTTCCTGCCTACTTAAAGGGGCGGATCGCCTCCCAGAGTTACCAGTAACCTGTATTGGATGACAGTGAAACATGAATTAAAGGAAATAAAAAGACACTGACACATCCAGACACACACACTAACACTATGACACATACACAGAGAGGCAAACAAACACAAAGTAAGCATACTCCTTTAAAGGGGAACATTCACATGACACAAAGCTGTTTTCAGTGGCTTTCATTAGTATAATTCCAAAAAAAAAAAAGGACTTCCCACCTCCCCCTCCTAGCTGCCCCAGGAAGCACGTTGACGCTTTCCTTTGTAGTTCTATTTATGTAGTATAGCGTTACAGCAAGCCTGTTTACCATGCTATTGAGCTTGCAATAAATTGCATAAATTTGGTTAGCACCAGCAAGGTACCAGTAGACCCCCAAAAAACAGGGAACATGCGAGGGCAACCTAAAATGAGACCTCAAAAGAAAATGGTGGAAAGGTAAAGCACAATACCCCCAAATTATGTGAAAATGAGCAGAGAAGGGGGGGGGGGTAACCCTGGAAAGCCGCAGCCTTATTGCCCCAAAGGAAAAGTACAGTAGTAGTAATAAGGCGGCCCATCATGAGGGCATCACAAATTTTCAGTCACAGTGTCTGCTGCAGTGGTAGTAGAAACTTGTATTGACTGTCAAGGGCAGGATTCTTACCCCTATCAAATTCTCCTTATGACAAGCTCAAGCAAAAGTAACAGGAGGAAAAAACAAACAAAAAACAAGTGGCCTGAACTTGCTCTGCTCCAAAAAGGAAGCAGCCAGGCACGGGTCAGTCTTTTTTCAAAGTTGCATCACTCTCAGTCTCCACCGGTGGAGGGAACGCCCCCCCCCCAAAAAAAAAGGAAAGGCACCCGCCACAGTCTGTTTGCCCATGGAGCAAGGTGCCCTGGGTTTGCATTGACATACTGGCATATAAAACATCTCCCTGCCTTCCCAGAGTGGAGGAGAAATGCAGACCTCCCCCCCCCCTCATGTTCACTCCATGGTACATGTCCCCCCGCCACCACCACTGAATGCCAGTGAAATAGGGTTCAACATCCTGAACAGTAAACTGGTTTCCAATGCACTGGGAGCCTCATCAACAGAAATGTTCACCCTCCCCATTGGTGCAGCTGGTTTGCTCTGCTTTAATTTAAATACTGTAATAATCTATATAACATACAATTTACTGATTGGTAGTGGGTGCAATGCACAGTTAGTATAAAACAGTAATATGAAGAGCTTACCTTAGTGGCTTGTTGAATAATGCTATCCCATACTTGATTGGGGAGTAACATATACTTTTCTATTAAATGTTCTTGTACAGTTTGGTCCGTTTGTGCTCCAATCATGTAGCCAACAGCTTCATAGAAGGTGTGAACCTAGAAAATATTGGAAAATTTGATTACATACAATGTAGCACAGGTGTTTGTACCTGGACAGAGTGGCCCAAGTTGGAAACCTTTTTATTCTTAGTCCCTACAATAGCTTAAATTATCAACAAAGCTATAGTGTTAGAACTTAGGATATACAACGTTTCATTTGTAGGATGACAATTTTACATTGCATTGTTAGATTATACAGACATCCAAGTCTGGAAAGAAACATATGTTACTGTAGAAAAGTAAGGAATCATGTAGCATGATTATTTTCTCGAAAGATAGCAGCAAATTATGATACAGCTAAAAATACATGCAGTGGCGTAAGCAATCTATGCAAATATTACTCTAGCCACAAAAATTGTAAAAATCCACATTTTATCAATAGTCAGTTTCAACTGAATGAACAAACAATTTAATAGAGAAATAACTGCACAGATATTGCAAAGTTCATAAGCACACCTGCTGGGGTTGAAGATCACAGATTATTGTATTGATATTGTTCAGGATCTCATCAATGAATGGCATTACTTCCCCTACTTGAACTTGAACAAAATGTCTACGACACTTCTGTGCTATCTTAATGAAGGTATCACAGGCCATGTCTTGTACACCATCATGGGTTTCTGGAAAGAAAAATACAATTAATTAAACATACTAATGGAAATATTATTTACATTTTCTTTACCTTTACTCATAGGTTCAATTGGGCGATTGAGTACTGACACCTCCTCCAAGAGGCAGGGTCCTCAATTATTAAACTCCTCCCACAATCTGCCCTATATACCCCTCCAAATAAGCATCTAGTTCAATTTACATATAGTAAAGCTGAGAAAAGAGGCATGGAAGGGAAAGGTTAGAAAGGGCTTTTGTGTACTTGCCGATAAATTATTTTTTCTTTGTTCACATAGTATATAGGAACCATGGGGGTATGCTCCACTTACTTTAAAAACCAAAACTCAAAACCACTCTATCAGAATAAAAGATCAAAGAGGGATTTTTACAGCACAAATCCTGTAGCCCGGCCACACCCCGGACAGAGAAAAAAAAAACAAACAAAAGAGAAGACTGTACTTCGAGTCAAAGATGAAATGAGAAAGACAGAGGCTCAAAAATAAGCCTTTGAAACTCAAGACCAAGGTCCAATTCCATTGAGAAGTGGGATCTCTGAAGACTGGGTAAGCATGAGCCACCCCTACACAAATGATGCACACATCCAGCAACAATGAAATAGGTCCCTGAAAAGACAGTAGAAAACAGGACCTTAATGGAAAGGCCCGTTTCTAATGAGATCCACGTCTTGACCAAAGTGGGGACTGAAACACTCTCCCCAGCCTAGCAGGCTGACATCTGTCTTTACCACCTTTCAATCCAAAGTTGTAAAGGGATGTCCTCTGATGAAGGCTGAAGAAGTCAGCCATCATTGGAGTGACTGCACGAAACTTTGCTACATGGATCAATATGCTGTGGACTTTGGCCTGTAAGAGATGTGTCGAAGATTAGGACCAAGAACTCCAGTCTATGAACAGATAAAAAAAAGTACTTGTAACTAGCGGTCAAAAGTTTTTAAGACACCTCGATTTTTGCTTCTTTTAGTTATTGCCATATAACATGACAAAAAGATTAGAAAAACATGTAAACATTGGGTATTTCTAAAATCAAGACAAATATTATAATCTATTTAGCAGGTTTTTTTAGTGTTTGTAGATGTGTAAGATTTTTCTAGACATAAGATGGGCTTTCTAAAGATACCATTATTTTCATCAAATTTCCTGTAAAAATATTTATAAAATATATGATGAAACAAAGGTAACAAATGTATTTTTTTTCAGCTTTTGCACAAAAATCTTACACATTTACAAAAGCTTAAAAAAAAACAACCTGCTAAATAGATAATATTTGTCTTGATTTTAGAAATACCCAATGTTTACATGTTTTTCTAATGTTTTTTGTCATGTTATATGGCAATAACCAAAAGAAGCAAAAATCGAGGTGTCCTAAAACTTTTGACCACTAGTGTACACATTTTTGATCCATCCATGTTGCTGCAGAACTTGTATTAACTGAAGGTGAATAGTCTTGCAGCTGTAGCTAGGCAGACGGGAAGAGCTACAAACTGAAAATTAAGCTTCTGGAATGCAAATTTCAGAAACTGGGAGTGAACTGGCCAGACTGACATGAAAATAGGTGTCATGCCCAGCGATCCTAGAAATTCTTCTGGTTCCAAGGCATGAATGACAGATCTTAGTGACTACATCTTAAATGTGGTACATGAAAATACTAGATATGATCTTTTAAATCTAGGACTGGTTGAAACCCTCCATCTCTTTAGGAAAACTATAAAATGATTTGAGCAGAAGCCTTTGTATGTGTCTTTAAGGAACCGGAAGTATTACTTCTGAGGGGAGATGGCAGGAGGGGGCTTAGAATCTCTTGTTCATTTCTTAACCCAAAGAGAAGCTTAGCGGAAAGTTGTAATGGCACAGACGATTTCTTATAAGTAGCATTTTCATTCCAAACGCAGCTATAGAGTACATCCTGCATCTACGTCTGCAGTCTGGGAAATTTCCAGAGCCACCTCTCCATTTTAAGCAATGGCATCTTGTAAGTGAACAAGACGAGAATATCTTCTTCAGGGACATCTTGCTGGATGGCTTTAGCAGATGTTGAGGCAACATCAGGACAGACAATTGAGTCTACTCCTGAAAACAGACCACTTAAAACAGAACCCAGGTTTTTATCTGCAGAACCTTTCAGTGCCGTTGTACTTTGACTGGAAGGGTTGTGTGTTTGCATATACCAGATACTTATGGCCCTAACAGAGGTACTGACCCCATATCAACCTGTTCTTGGGAAAAATTAGAGACACATGCAAACTTCATTGTATTGGATGACTGGTCTGCGAATTGTCATTCATTTAGAATAATCTGGTCCAGTTGTTCATAGGTAGGATACAGTACAACACGCTTTTTAAGCAGGTTCTTGGATGGCTCAGTCTGTAGACTGGAGATACATACATGTAATACCTATAAAATAGTTTATTGTTATGAGGAAAACAAAATGGCTACCAAATGGAGAATGAGAATCGCAAAAAAAAAATATTCCGCAAAATATAAGAATTATGCTTACTGTCTTATCCTATACAAGAATCCCTCATGAGACTGCCTCTAGGAAAGGAAAGTAGCAGTCCTCGAGAGAACAAAGTGCCAAGGAAATGTCATCTCTCAAGATTTTGGGAATCCCTTAAGATGAAGTTCCCAGTTGTGAAACAGAGTATTATGTAAGATATCTTGCATCCCTAAGCAGTTAAAGATACAGCCGGTTCAGATAGCAGCCATGATGATCTGAGGTCTTTATATAGTTTCAAGTCTTCCACCTACCTATTAAGTACTTTGCAAAACAAGTTCTTGACTGAAAGATAGAGGGCCCAAAAATAAATGTCAATAAACTGTAAACCACTTGTATATAATTGCTTGTTTGATTTGTACTCACTGAGACCTTAAAAGGAAAGTTATCGCCCCAAGACAGCTTTGGATTGCAAGTGCCCTGCCTCCTGGTGGTCGCTACTTAACCCCATGGTTCCCATGTTCCACAAAGAACAAAACAGATAAAAAGTACATTATAAAATTATTTATAAATACTCATTTCCATATTTACCATGCATAAATTCAAACAACTTGTTTACTACGGTCTTCAAAAATTTCCAGTGAGCTCTCAAAAATCTTGGGTATTGACCAACAATGTACATAATGTTTGATGCAATGATGGCTTTATTGTCCTTGCCACGCTTTTGCTCACAGAGACCAAGTAGATCCTGCAAGAGAATAAATATGGCATTTTCAGTTATTTCTACATTAGTCATGATGAGAAAGAAAAAAGCAAACCAACTGCAAACTGTTTCACCAAAAGTTAAAAAATAAATAAATAAAATAAATAACTGTAAAACCAGGTTACTGCTTGTTTACCCAATGTTACCATTTTTATATAAATTAAAATAAGCCTACATGGTTTATATTTTACAGCCAAAGTATAATTGCCAAACATCAATGTCCATTTATAAAGAATGACCAGCTACCTCTGACCAATAAATGAAACAACAGATCATGCTCATTTTAACATGAAGAATACAACAAATGAGGGCTACTGCACATTCACTTTTTGTTTAATCCTAAATTGCACACTATCACCTGAGAGCAACTCTTTGAAATTTAAATAGTTTTCAATGCTAACAATAGGTTGAACTGGACATTTCTTATTTCGATTTTAGATATGTAGCTTAACAGACAATGTTAATTAATGAGTCATGCAGGTGCTTCCTGTCTTAGTCCCCTCTCAGACACAGTTCTTCAGTGTTAGAGGTGGTGGGTAATACATAGTTAATGAACAGGGGAAGTAGTTATACACAGGAAGTGCCTACATGGTTTTAACAATTCCAGTGGTAGTTTTCAAATAAAGAAAACACACACACACACACACACACACACACACACATTATTATATTATAGATATATATATATATATATATATATATATATATATATATATATATATATATATATATATATAAAATTTATATTATATGTAGTAGATAGTAGAAGGAAAAGAAGACTCCTGTGAGCATAACCCCAAAAGGACCCCCACGGTCTGCCACAGGAGAGCCAAGCATGGTCCCTTGACCGGGTGGGAGACCAGTAACCTGTATGGACTAAGAGAAAAGGATTTAACAGGTAAGACTAAAATCCTCTTTTCTCTGTCGTCCAATACAGGTTACTGGTAACTCGGAAATGTTCAACCATTGAGTTTCCCAGAAGCGGGAAGTAAGGCAAGGACCAGGCGCAGGGCCCCCAATGTCACCATAGCATATATGAACCATTAGATCAGAGATAACCCAACAAAAACAATGGACACTGAACAGGTGTAACACCACCCCAGGAACAGTCACACAGCACACTGAACTAGAGCTACTTTCCAGGATCTTTCTACCAAAGCTGACGTCAGCCGATGCCAGCACATCAACACGGTAGGGATTCGAAAAGATGTGCACAGACAACCAAGTGGCAGCTTTGCACAACTGATCAGCAGAGGCCTGATTCTTGTAAGCCCAAGAAGCCCCAATGGCTGAATGAGCCGTGACACGAAAGGGAACAGGCTTCTTCCTTAGCTCGTAAGCCTTACGAATAGTGGACTTGATCCAAGACGTAATGGACACTTTGGATGCGGGTCTCCCTGACCTGGGGCCCTCAAGAATGATGAACAGTGCGTCAGACTGTCAAACGGACTCAGTGTGATGTACATAAATTTTGAGACAACGCAACACATCTAACAAGTGGCGATCCCTCTCCTTGTCAGAGGTAGGGTCAGGGCAAAAAGGCAGCACCACAATCTCCTCATTAATATGGAACTCAGAAACCACCTTGGGGAGAAACTCTTGAGAAGTGTGAAGCACCGCCTTGTCCTTGTGAAACACCAAAAAGGGTGATCTACAAAACAGAGCATGCAACTCTGTGACACAGCGAACTGACACTATTGCCAGGAGAAAAGCCATTTTCCACATCAACAGGTGTAGAGGATTAGTAGCCAAGGACTCAAAGGGAGGGCACTGAAGGACGCCCAAAACCAAATTAAGATCCCACAGAGGAGCGCGAGACTTGAAAACAGAACGAGTATGAGCAATGCCCTGGAAGAAAACCTTGACATCAGGAAGAATAGCAAAGTGCCTCTGAAAGAAAACAGAGAGCAGAAGTCTGAACCTTAGGGAACTCAAACTGAGTAGGACTGCAATTAACGATTATTTTGATAATCGATTAGTTGGCCGATTATTTTTTCGATTAATCGGATAAAAAAAAATATGCTAATTTTTTATTATTTAAAATGATTTAATGAACAAACTGCAGAATAAAAAAAACTTTACACATTTAACATGTGTCATTGTTATTATTTTACTATGGGGTCTATGCACCTCTCTTTCTCCCCCCATGTGCTTTCTCCCCCAAGAGGGCAGAGGCACCGGAAGAGAAGCGTTTGCTGCCAGACAGTAACGATCAGTCTGCTGGCAGCAAGCGCTTCTCTTCCGGTGCCTCTGCCCTCTTCCTCTTTTTCTGTCTGTATGTCATCACGACCCGCAGGGGCACGTGACGATGCGGGCGGATGGATCTTGTCCCACCAGCCACATATGGATGGGATTGGGAAGTGCAGGTTGACACTGGCGGCGGCGGCAGTCTGGGGCTGCAACTAATCGATTATGATAATAGTTGACAAGGATTCTCATAATCGATTTTTATCGATATCGTCGATTAGTTGTTGCAGCCCTAAAACTGAGACCCTTATCCACACCATCCTGTAGAAAAGGCCAGGACTGTAGGAAGATCAGAATCCTGAGACAGGTCCCTGTCAGCACACCAAGATAGGAAGGTCGACTAGACATGAGGGTAGGCCTTAGAAGAAACAGGTTTGCAGACACTAAGCATAGTAGCCACCACACCAGAAGAAAATCCTGTCTTCCTCAGTATTGAGGATTCAATTCCCAAGCCATCAAAGCCAGACAATGAACATCCTCCTTCCACAGATAACCCGGTAGAAGATGATCCGGACGGAAAGGGAGCCAGAATGGCTCCACCACTGACAGATCCAGGAGCTCCGGAAACCAAGCCTGCCGAGGCCAGTATGAAACAATTAGAATGACTGGACAGCACTCCAATCTCAGTTTCCTTAACACCCTGTGCAATACGGGGATGGGAGGAAAGATGTAAGCCAGAGGAAATAACCAAGGAATGGACATAGCATCCCTCCACTAGAGCTAGAGGATCCCTCCAGCGAGAGCAGAGCATCGGAACCTTCCGGTTTTGTCTTGTCACCATCAGGTCGATGCAAGGAAGACCCCACTTTTGACTAATGAGGGTGAACACCACTGGGTGCAGTTCCCACTCTCCGCTGTACACCATGTGCCGACTGAGGAAGTCTGCCATGACGTTGTCTACGCTGGGAATGTACACTGCGGATATGGCAGGAACATGTTCTTCTGCCCAAGACAAAATAGCCTTGACCTCTAACCAAGCGGCGAGACTTCTTGTTACGCCCTGCTTGCTGATGTAGGCCACTGTCGTGGCGTTGTCAGACTGGACTGAGGAGCCCTCCCAGCTGGCGTGTCCAGTGGCAAAGGGCATGAAATATCGCCCGAAGCTCCAACACGTTGATGGGATGGAGAGATTCCTCCGGAGACCACCGACCCATAGCATTCAGGTGACCCAGGACCGCTCCCCAGCCAGAATGGCTGGCATCCATCGTCACCGTGGTTCAGAGGGATACCAGGAAGGACCTGCCCTTCTGCAGACTGGACAGGTCGAGCCACCATGACAAACTCCGTTCCACACGATGAGGGAGGGACACTGACATCTTCAGAAGGTCCGGCTGACCCCTGCACACCTGGATCACAAACCTCTGGAGTTCCTGGTGTGAGCCATGGCAACTGGGACCACTTCTATGGTGGAGATAAACTTCCCCACTAGAGAATTGGATCATGAGCCAGAACAAAAACCCTGAGAGACGAATGATCCGTGAGAAACACCATTCTCTGCTGAATGTCGAACAGAAGGCCCAGGAAGACCAGACACTGGGAAGGGACAAGATCCAATTTGTCCATATTAAGGATCCACCCTTGATGGGTGAGAGCTTGAATGCAGTCCCGAACCTGCTGATGAAGAAGTTCCGCAGAAGGGGCTTTCAGAAGCAGGTCGTCTATGTATGGAGTAACTCTGATGCCATCCCGATGAAGGACGGATACCAAGGCTCCCAGGACACAATTAAAGACTTGAGCAGCTGTCGTCAGACCAAATGGCAGAGCTAAAAACCAAAACTTCCCTTGATTGCAGGAAAATCTGAGATACTGCCGGCTCTCTGGATGAATGGCGATGTGAAGATACACGTCCTGAAGATCAAGAGAGGCAAGGAATTCCCCCGGGGACATAGCAGTAATCACCATCCTTAGGGACTCCGGGTGATAATGGGTCCTGATCACAAAGGAATTGAGATCCTTCAAATCCAGAATGGGACAACAACCGCTGTCCTTCTTGGAGACCACAAAGAGGTTTCAGTGAAAACCCATACCTCTGTCCTGAGCTGGAACAGGCTCTAGAACATCCTTGTCCAGAAGAGCCTGGTTAGCTCCATCGAACAGACAGCGTTTCTCTAAGCCCTGGGGCGTATGAGAGGGGCAAAACCGAAAGGGAGGAAGAGAGGTGAAAGGGATATTGTACCGTTCCGCCACCACCTGCAAAACACGCTGGTACGCCACCGAATTCTCCCAGACGTTGTGGTGGTGACGCAGACGGCCACCCACAGCCGAGTGGGGACCTGGGTTCGGCGACTCATGCCAAAGGAGGCTTGGAAGCCTTTGGTTTTGGAGGAGATCTTGGGCTTCCATTGTTGTCCGGGCTTGGAGGAGGAACGCGGAACTGAGGGAATCTCTTGCCCCCTGTGGCCTCACTAATCAGATCCTTAAGTCCTGGCCCAAACAAAGAGGTGCCTTGAAAAGGCAATGAGAGCAAAGCTTTCTTGGAAGCATCAGCAGACCAGAACTTGAACTAAAGAGCAGGTCTGGCAACCACAGACATGGTGGAAACCCTTGCCACCAAACGGATAGCATCTAACAAGGCAGCAGAAACATAGTGCTGGGCCTCAGAAATGTTGGCAAGAAGCCGCAACATATCCAAAAGTAGGAGCACCCTGATGGACAGCCAGGGTGAGCTGTTCTGTCCAGACCGCAATGGCCCGGTTCATCCATGCTGCAGCAAACGCTGGATGCATGGCAGTACCAGCGGTGGAAAAAATAGACTTGAGGGAGACGCATCAGCAACTGGCAAGGCAGCGGACTTAGATAGCCTGGAGACAGGTGCATCCACTTTGGGTGGATGAACCCACTGAGCAAGCGCCGCCTCAGAGAAGGGGTAAAGCTTTGCAGATTTCTTGGAAACAGAATATTTACTGTCTGGAGACTTCCACTCATCAGACAGAAGGCGGTCAAGAGTAGGGTTATGTGGAAATACAAATATAAGGCCTCTTAGGCTCCTGAAATACATCAGAGAGATCCGAAGAAACCTCTTGAACTAAGGTAATGTTTAGGGTGGTTAAGACAGTCCTGATCAGGCCCTCAGCTGAGGGATCAGGATCAGCCTCAAAGGGGTCCCCAAAAAACTGAGAGGAGCCCACAGCAGAACATTCATCAAAATCTGAATCCACCAATCATTATTTTACATCTCAAAAGTGCCCACAAATAAAGTTTTCCTTAAAGGGATAGTAATACTTAATAATTACTAATCCCCATATTAAAGCCTTATTAAAAATAAATGTATTGCCCTCAGTGTCATCTCTCAAACCTTTATGGTTTGAGAGATGATTGCTCCTAAAGTTGCCCTCTCCCTTAGTAAGCGTTCTAGCTGACTGCAGGGAAGCCAGTCGTATGATTTTCAGGCGGCTCTGCAGCACAGCTGCGATCGCGTTAATAAAAAAAGAAAACCTTCACTGAAACGGTCTTCTACGTGTGCTTGGTTTACAAGCACACGTAGAAGACCGTTTTAGTGAAAGATTTTTATTTATTTAATTTTTTTTTTAAATTAACGCAATCACGGCTCTGCTGCAGAGCTGCCTGATGATCTAAGACAGGATTTCCCTTCAGTCAGCTACAACGCTGACTTTGGGGAAGGGGGAGGGAGAGGGCAACTTTAGAAGCGATCATCTCTCAAACCATAAAGGTTTGAGAGATGACACTGGGGGCAAAACATTAATTGTTAATAGGACTAATATAGGGATTAGCAATACTTAAGTATTACTATCCCTTTAAGCTTCAGATGCCGACGGCCAGGTTACTGTAGCCTCTGCACCTGCGCCGTCAGTCTCTTCCAGAGCCTTCCGGGCCAGTGCAATGCCTGTGAAGGGTGAAGAGGACTGACACCTCATGTGCGCATTCAAGATTTCTACGGTGCTGCATGGCTTCCCGTCTCGGAAGCTTAAGGAAAACTTTATTTGTGGGCACTTTTGAGAGCTAAAATAATGATTACAAAGCTAGTCGCCACCTGCATAAGTATTGCAGGGTGACTTTAGTGGAGGTGGTAGTTCTGCTAGATTTGTATGTACATGCATCTTTGTTTAGTGATTGCTCATCATTCTTTTTTGAAAGTATACTTGTCTGAAAGGTGGGCCTTCCCCTTTTAAGATGTGGATACAACTGTTCACCTAGTTTGTGCGGGTGTGTATGCATGCATATGTGAACATGCATCTGTGGGCAGGAGTGCATGCGAGATCTGGGCGTCTTTACCCCCCACATCTCCCCCAAATGGCTTCAAAAATCATTTACCATTAGATCAAACATGAAAACTATTAAGCCTTTGAGTACCAGTGGAGTAAGCAAAGCATTGCTTACCCCCTGGCACTCAAAGGAATCCTACACCTTTTAAGAGGAAGATGGGATGAGAGCCCCTCCCCCACAACTACCCTATATTCAAAGTCAATGTATTTTGTGTGGCAATATGTGATCACCACAAATTAACATGTTAAAGTGTTTGATTCAAAAAAAGGATACTCCCAAATTTTATTTATTTTTTAAGTGAAAGGTCTGAGATGGCACATAAAGAGCACCTATCTAACCCAATCTTTTGGTAAACATTATTACAAGCTAGATCAGAGTACCACATTATCATTAAGTTACCTTTATAACTGTAACCAGAAACCGCTTTTCATCTTCTTCATGCATGGCTCCACTAATTGATCCAATAGCCCAGCATAATGTATTCAGATTTTTCCATGACCATTCTGTGCCATTAACTTGGTTATGCAGTTTTTCAGTCATAATCCGTTCCGTGTCCGCATAATCCAGGTGAGTGAGGTATACTAGAGGTTGAGGATTTAGATTTGTGGGATAAAAAAAATTAGGTCAGCTGCAAATACACACCTCCATGAACACAAACCCACCATATCCCCCTACCACCAACAAAACATACCATCCCATACTTCCTTATTAGTGCTTTTTTTTTTTTTTTTTTGTGCTACTTTAAATGCAAAAGACAATCCTAATCACAAAAGAAATTAATGGCCATATGTTCAAAAGAGGATTTTTCTAAAGTTACCATTAGATTTTTTTTCTCATATTCCATGTGGACTGAGGAAGAGACACTCCCATCTTCCCTTCACTTTATCTTCACCTTCTACTTTTAACATATACCAAAGCCAAAACAGAAGTGGGAGGAAAGAAGGAAATCCCCACAGAGAACCCAAGAGCACCCCTCTGTTCGGGGCTCAAACCACTTAACCACTTTTTTCCAGGGTGGGTGGTCCTGTGTTCCACATGGACTAAGAGAAAATGATTTATCGGTAAGTTCATTAAAATCCTGTTTTCTCTGTTATCCAGTGTGGAATATAAGAACCATGTGGGCTATACCAAAGCTATCAAGCAAGATTCCTAGGAGGGAAAAAAACAAAACAAAAACCAATGGACACCAGTTTCAGTAGGACTAAACTGGTACAATGAACCTCAGGTGTCAGACACTGAACTTACACAAACCATAAACAAACAGGAAAACAACATGGTTCTGATCTTCAAAGAGAAAAAAGGAATTCCAATGACCCTCATGCAGGCAAGACAGCCTGAAGGACCTTCTGTACAAAGCTAGTCTCAGCTGATCCCTGGACATTCACGATAGTGTTTATATTGCAACCTTACACAGCTATTTTGCAGTGGCCGATTCTTGTAGGCTCAAAAGATGCCGACAGACCTGGTGGAGTGTGCTGCGATTAAAAAAAGGAACAGTTTTCTTTCAGAGGAAATATACCTGGCAGATGTTTGCCTTCACCCAGGAAGCGACAGTAACCTTAGACGCAGCTTGACCTGCATGTGGGATGACAAAGTTTCATCAATGGCTGGATCTCCATTCATCAAGCAACTGATGTTCCTGCTCATGTCTACTGGAAGGAGCCAAATAAAATGAGGACAATTTCTTGGATGATGCAAAACTCAGAAACATTGGCAAAAAGTCCCTAGATGTTTGTATGACCACCCTATTCTGGTGAAAAAAAAAAAACAAAACAGAAAAGAAAATTTACAGGACATAGCCACCAGCAGATGGAAACAGTCAGTAAAAACGCCATCTAGAGAATCATCAGACACAAGGAAGCAGCAGAAAGAGGCTCAAAAGAAGGTGTCTGAAGCACTCCTAGTACCAAATTCAAGTCCCACTGGGGAGTGGGATTCCAAAAGACAGTGTAAGCATGAGTTACCCCCTGAACAAAGATCTTCATATGAGGCAGCAAAGCAATGAGCTGCTGGTAAAGAATAGCAAGACAAAATCCGCACTTTAATAGAACTAAGACAAAGTGCTTTCTGAAGACCATCTTGAAGAAAGGCCAACACCACTGAAAATTTGAAAGGCCACAGTCATGAACCACAACTGGCCCAAACTCTGTTAGAACTGTCAGTGTCTGAAAACCCCTTTTTCCTCAAAATGCTGCCTCAAGAGCCAAGCTGTCAACCTCCCAAGTCCTGAACAGGGTCCTCAGATTGACCTCTATGATGAGAAGGTCATTTGGTTCAATAGGAGTCCACTCTGACACAAAAGATGAACAGGGGCAGAAATGTGTCCCATAGAAGAAGTGTGTGAAATAAAGATGGCTGCCTCACGGGCACCCAATCTTATATAAAGAAGGAAAAAAAAAAAAAAAAAAAGAACATAAAGTCAGTGAATCAAGAGGAAAGCTCAGGAGAATGAATATGACTCCACAGAGAAGAGGAATGCCCCAAAAGTGTAAAAATACATAAGGAACAGAAGGGGTTAATAGATGAGAAAGATGAGAACAGAGTGCAACACAGGCAACACCACCACATTCCTGTGGATGCCAGTATAACAGGGCCATAATACAGGTCCATAGTACACAATAAATTAACTGCTTCTGTCTTCCATTGCAGTATAGAGAAGAGCTTCACAAAAACTAAACAGGGAGGTAAAAACTTAGAAAGTCAAGTCAACTACCACAGGTTTAAGGTTCTGGAATGAACTTGTGAACGGGGCAATCCAGAAACAAAGATGGTTAATGGGAGCCCACCTAATTGGGGATTATACAGCATCATATATTTGAAATGAAAACAAAGCAGCCTAAGGGAACAGTACCCATAAACCCTCTTCTGTGGGAGGTCACTTAAAACTGGGAATAGGAGACAGAGGATAAATTGAGGGACAACAGGAGCCTGTCCAAACACTCAAAGTGTTGCAGACAGCACCCCACTGGTCACAGACCAGGGACCGGCGAGTCATGCTGAAGATGGTTTGGTGGAGGTATGTTTTGATCTCTACTGCTGCTTGGGCATGGAACACAGGGCCGGAGGCGCCATGGGTTCACCCTACACATTTTGCCTTGTTTGGGACCAAAAAAAAAAAAAAAAAGACTGCCTTTCGTCTGAGGAGTGCATTTAAGAGCTTGAGGCATTAATGTGCTTTCATCCCCCAGTGGCCTCACTGATAAGAGTCTTCAGTTCAGGACCAAAAAGAGAAGAACCCTGAAAAGGAAGAAAAATCAATGATTTCTTACAGATCAAGTCAGCAGACCAAATCTTCAGCCACAGCATGCGCCTAGCAGTCACAGAAAAAGCAGATGCTTTGGCTTCAAGCCGAAGAGCATCCAAGAGAGCCTCAGTAATCTAATGCCGAGCCTCAGAAATGTTGGCCAAAAGTGATAGGTCAATTGTAGGGACATCTTTGTGTACAGCAGTAGGCAGCTGTTCGGTCCATACTGAAAGCACCTATTGGCTGTGAAATTAGCCTTCAAAACAGCGTCTAACTTTGTCAGTGACATCTTTTAAGGAGGAAGTGTCTGCCACAGCCAAGACTGCGGACTTTGAAAGCATAGAAATGGGGGAATCAACCTGAGGAGTAGCCCATTGAGTCAAGGCAGCTCCAGAAAAGGAAGAGTGCATAGAGAACTTTTTTGACAGAGAAAGACACTTATCAGGAGTCTTCCACTCATCCAGGATAATCTGCTCCAGAGTTAGGTGGAAAAACAGTACTTGAGTTCTGAAAGACATCAGAAGTAGCTTGTTGCTCTATAGGAGTAGAGTAAAGTGATCAATACCACCTTAAAGAGACCCTCAGCAGAGGGTTCAGGGTCAGCTTCAAAAGGGGTGGGAAGAAGCCCCTTCAGAACACACACCATCCTCAGAGTTTCCATCAGATTCCTCAAAAGAAGAATCCGATAAATTAGAAATGCCAGGAGCCTTAAGGGCCACAAACCTGGAAAAGTTAGGGTGTCTCCACAACTGAAGAACCCCCTGAATAGAGAGGAAACTGTGCCACAGGGGACTTTAAGACCTTGACCCAACGTGGCTCTTGGTTATGGCTGGAAGGCCCTGGTGGAGAAGCGGGGGCTGTAGCACGAGTGGCATAAATGCCCAGAATACCCCATAGGAAGAATGTCTGAGATGCCCTTGAGTTCTTAGCCTTAGGTCTAGCCCCATATCCAAATGGATCAGTCATCCTAACAGGAGAAAATGTCAGTAGGGTAAAGGAAGACCCAAATACTGTTACCCAGATTAAAGATTTCACCCCAGAAAGCCTAAAATACACTTATCTGGCAAGCGAATGGTTAACCTGAAGAGGAAAGCGGAGGAGACCAAGCCCTGTGTATGATACTCGTGTAGAGAGGAAAGCAAATTGACAAACACACAGGGAACCAATAAAAAAATGGCCTGCTAAACGGGCGTTTATGGGAAACGTAGTTTCCTCTATATAGAGTACCAAAAACGTACACCAGGGTCCCCAAGAGACTGACAATGTCCACTGGATAGTTAGGGCAGTGGCAACAGTAAGAATGAGATATCTCCCAACTCTGTACTCAGAGCAGTTGCGGAGATATGTTCCAGAAATGGCTGCCCCATAGAGATCAATGTCGCATTGTGGCTATGCTATAAACCGCGCCTTTAAATTAAAGGGATAGTAATACTTCGTTTTAACTTTATTTTATTTTGTAGGCATTAAAAGACATGAAGAATGATACAAGTCTTATCTCTCAAACCTTTATGGTTTAAGAGATATTCACAAAGTATCCCCCCCCCCGTTCAACCAGATCAGAAGGGAGGTGCCCAGGTAGACTGCAGAGAGGGACAATCTTCAATTAAGATAAGGGAAAAAGCTGAAAAACTTGTCAAGGGGGGCAGGGCTTTCATTCTTTTCATACAAAGAAGAGTGTCCCCTTCTGTTATCTGTCTGGTCATACAACCAGATTCACATCTGAGAAGAGATGGCTTACACTAGGTAAAAGGGGCGGGAGGGGAAATTTTGCTTGTGAATATCTCATAAACCATAAAGGTTTGAGAGATAAGACTTGCATCATTCTTCATGTTTTTTAATGCCTACAAAATAAAATTAAAAAGAAGTATTACTATCCCTTTAAACACACAAAACGAAAGTGTAACACACACATAAAGACACCATATATTATATATATATATATATATATATATATATATATATATATATATATATATATATATATATATATATATATATATATATATATATATATATATAATATTTTTTTTTTTTTTTTTTTTTTTAACACCCCCTGCTGACCAATATTGGCAGGGAAGGGGTTAAGTACCATATAGCAAACAGTGCAGCAAAGATCCCAGATCAGCAGCCATTATTACAGTAATACCAAACATGAGTGCAGGAGTCATATAGCACTCCAATGAAACCCTTGTGCAGAAGGGACAATGGACCATAGCACTGAAAGTGTTTGCTCACCTTTTCTGCAGGTCTTCTTTCGTCAGATTACCATTGTAAGGAAGAAACCTCAGAGAGACTCCCTTTCGAGGGCTGTAAGGGTCCACAAGCAGCTCCTGTAAACTGGGCAATCCACCAGGGGAAGCCAGTAATGGTAATCTGCCTAATGGGGGAATTTGAACACCCCATATCTAAGTAAAAATATTAAAAGAGCTGACACTAAGCAGAACTGTTCACATGCTTCCTACCAGAACAAGGAACAAATCTTAACTGGGAGGGGAGTAGCTAGGGAGCCTGCTAAGGAGGAGAGGGAGGCTCCACCTCTGCAACTTCTTTGAAGAATTCTTCCAATTACTAGGAGGAGCCGTCGCCTCCCCATGGTACCTGTAAGCTATATTGGATGACAGAGAAAGGACATTTTACAAGACAAAGCTGGAAGTTCTGCCACTCACTAAACAGACAATAGCAAGCAGAAAAGCTACCTCAAGATAAAAAAAAAAAAAAAAAAAAGAAACTGAAGACTGATACTCAAAAGCAGCATTCTGAAGTTGAAACCCCACAGAGCAGAGGGATCCTGAAAGACTGAGAATGCATGAGCCACCCCATGAAAAAATGACTGCATATCTGGCAATAAGCTGATACACCTCTGGAAAAGAACAAGCACCATACCCAATGGTACACCTTGGAAGACACCAGCTTTTAAGCCTTCAGTGGAGTGGCAATGACAGAGTCAGAAAAATCAATCTTCCTCAGGGCGCTGGCATTAGCAGCCAGGCTGTCAAAGTTACCTTCTCCATCTCTGGATTACTCAACGGACCTACAGTCAACAGGCTGGAAGCAGAGGAGCCAAAATGGCCCTGAAACCTATAGGTTAAGAAGATCTGAAAATAAGGTCCCAGAAGAAGCCCAACCCAGCCATGGCCAGAATCAGAACTCAAGCCAAAGAATGATCAGTGCAGGAACAATAAGTAAAGCCGGTAGTCAAAGGGGTACCTGGATGTCAAAGTCAGAGAAGCCAGGAATGAGTGCCAATGACGATCCGATATCTGAATCAAATGGGAAGCCAGGAGTTGTGATCAAGAGAAACCAATGAAGGTAACACAATCATAGGAAGCTTGAAGATCGGGCACCAGAGAGAGGAAGAGACAGCTGTAAAAGAAATGGGTGGCCAATAGGATGCAAGGGGCTGGAGAAACAGGTGCAGCAGGTAGATGTATACACAGTGACACCTCTTGCTATTGTCTAATGATAAACAACTCTTGCTATTATCTAATGAAAAACAGGCTTTATGGGTAGTCTCTCTAATAACCCTTTACAAAATGGAACTGTAGCTCTCAAGCTGCTGCACAACAGCATCCCCCAATATGTTCCCAGGGACATCACTATGCAGTTTAATGACAGAAAATCCTAAGCTGAACTTCACCTACCGGAATCCAACTGGTGGAAAGTGTCCCAACCCAAAATGGCAGCTGTGCGTGCACATACTTAGAGGCACCACAACCCTATAAACCAAAGATGCAGTGAACACTAAGATACTAAATAAAATAAAAATGTAACAAAAGGTTAAAAAAAAAAAAAAATCCCAACTAGAAAGGAGGGGGATGGTAGGGCCAGTTCCGAAGTTTCCCCACAGACTGTGATTGTGGTTGCTAGACAAAAAGACAGGGACATACACACAGGACCTGCGCACTATGAACATAGGAGACTGAAGAGGACAAGTTCCCCAATCTACCACAGAAGTTCTGTTCATACAAGCCAAGTAGAACTGAGATGAGAGGGGGTAATGCAAGCCATCCTCTAGCAGACCCAGGTTCCATTTAGTCTGCACTCTTGTTCAACCTTACAGTGGAGGCCAGAGATAGGAGCCTGACTAATAATATGGCATTACACCTCCCCACTCTACAGGTCCAAAAAAGGATACTTTACGCCTTGGTTCCTGTGCTCCAAACATTCGATGCATGAGAAATATGTAAGACACACTGGTAAAGTGCTCAGCATCATCTATACTGCCCCTGGAGATGTAAAGAAAAGGTTAACTTTTGTCAATGACCACAAACAGGTACCGGACTCACTGGAACCTGTGGACCTTGCTAGGCAAGTCCAACAGAACACCACCCCTCAACTCCAAAAGGTGTATTAATGACCTCCCGCTATGCAAACTATCTGCAAGGGCTGCTGATGAAAAAATGCTGTTTACAAGTGGACTCTCTCTGTACGCACTAAATGTAGAACAGAATGGAGCATCATGGAGCAATGAATGCCTCTGCCTATATAACAGAGCAGTTTAGCAATAGAGAAGGTCCATGGCCTAAGATGTAATGAGGGCTGATTCACATAGAGTATATCAGGTACTCCATGCTGTGATGCAGTAAGACACTTATACTATGTGACCCTAAGTCGGTCTAGTACAAGAACAGTAAACTGTGCTTAGATAGTGAGCCGAAAAAGAAGCACTGGATGCAGCAATGAGCAGTATCAATTTTTTGACACATTAAATCAGCAAAGATATCAAAGCCACTAGTACTCCCTCAAAAGAAGTCCCAAAAACAGAAAGTTGTGCTTCAAGAGAATTATACCAGAAAATACTCTTCAGAAAGAGACCATGAGCCCTTGCAAAACAGGTCACCTTTCTTATACTCAATGCACCCTTGTCAGGTGTTATCTTTCATACAGATATTATCTCCCATCACAGGAAAGAGACGTGATGGTTAAAGAACATTGAACAGCATTTTCACTTGGGGAAATGGCTCTGAAACTCCAGAGCTCACACAGAAACCTGAAAACTGAACCAACCTCTTTCGAATACAGGATCTAGGTGTAACAGGAATTTCGCATTACATTTTTTACATTTTGATCATCATTATTAAGATATGTACGCTTAAGGTGCCTCGAGGTGTAAGACTTTGCTCTCACTGATACAATGCGTGCATGCAGAAGGTGTGGTGCTGTATATGGCTGTCAACCAACTGTCTGACAACTGCTTTCACATACAAACAATATAATAAGTTAGAACAGTATTGAGATTACGTGAGAGGACTACAATTACTGAAGTGCTTTGCTCAGATATTATAAACAAATTCTTGCATTATTATTTATTCCATTCACTTGGTGCATAATTTTTCAATCAGTTTGCAGGTGGACAATGCAAATCTGACATGCCTGCAGTAAAATCAATATAATTTAAGGAATCCACTTGAGTGTGTGTTTCCAACCTTAACACAAATGTGTTGCAATATGCCTGTTGGGGACCACTGACAGTTTACAGGTTGGTAGTATGTAGAAACAGTTCTATTTTTTTTTACACTTCGCCAAATTTCTTGCAGCTGACTTAGATTGGTGCGCAGCATTGCCCGTTTGGGCAAAGCATGCAGTTTGGGGACCTGATGCATAGGCGAGTGTCACTGCAGTGATTTTAATAAGAGTGGGCAGTTGCTGCCCCTGATCCGCTGCCTGCACTGACGTCCAACCCCACTTGCCTCTGTGGGGCAGACAGTGAACCAGAAACAGAATGTTATAATATATTAAACACATATACAGTGTTATACACTTATAGGACATACAGGGAAACTGATCCCTCAGAATAAGTACATTTAAATGTATCTGAAGGTGCCAGTTATATATTTACTGGTTTTGTTTGCATTTGATCTGTTTTTTTGTCTTCTGCTAGTTTCAGTTTAAATCTTACAACTTGGGCCCGAGTCAGTCTAGTTTATCAGAGCTGTTTGCAGTGTCGAGATGACTCAGACTTCAGAAATCATAATATACAGTGTGCAAAATATAGATACATGCACCTGACTACTCTATTAGGGATGACAACCAAGAAAATTGAAGGGTTAGTAATGCTTCAGTTACAGCCTGTCCTTATAGAGTATACTATTACTCCCTGTTGTTGGTAATGCTTAAATTTTCTGTGAAATCATATTATAAAATGTCCCCCTCTAGCCCCTTATATTGACATTATTCTTGCCTCAGAGCTGAAAGCTGATCTCAGTGAGTGACAATTTTCTTTCAAGGGTTAGTAACATCTAGTTAAAAGTCATTCACCGAGTCTTCTTTATATTAAAAATAACACTTTGCGCTATGTTTAAAACCTTATTGTTGTGTAGTTCAAAAGTTATTAAGAGATAAAGATCCCCCACCCGCACCTTCTGGCCATCTCCCACAGAATCTCTAATAGGGTTGTGTGACGCACTGGCTGCACCTGGGACAAACTTCATAAGTATAAGGAAAATCCTGCCCACCTTGACAAAGTCCTGACCAGACTGCAGATTCAGAGTGAAGTGGCCAGAAGATGTTGGTGGGGGATCTTTATCTCTTAATATCTTTTGAACTACACAACAGTACGGTCTTAAACATAGCACAATGTGTTATTTTTAATATAAAGAAGACTCGGCAAACGACTTAAATAGACATTACTAACCCTTTAAGCATAAGGAAAAACCTGCTCTCCTTCCTCAAGTGGGGCAGGACTTTACTTATACTGAATGAAGGAAGATTGTCCTTGTTGTGATCTGTCCAGTCTGATGACTGGATTTCAGATCGGAGGCTCACAATACTGAAAAAGGGTCTGGAAGGGGACACTTCATAATATAATTTCAAAGTAAATAGAGAGATTTAAGCATCAACGACAGGGAGCAATGGTACATTATAAGGACAGATGTAGCTTAGCTGTAACTGAAGCATTACTAAAAATGTAAAAGTGACTTTAGTGTGTCTAGCTCCCTTTTAAACTGTTAAAGGTCTAATCCCCCCTTATGCAAAACGCATTACTCATGCCAAATCAAAATTATCCAGTGTTTTTCTATTCATCTTTGTGTGTTCTGTTCTGATTACCGTCTGATGTAGAAGTCTTTCGACAAGACTAAGTTTGGATGAACAATCAGACGAAGTAGAGTATGAGTAGTGACCAATGCAGTAGAAGAGGAAGGACTTACAGCGGAGGCCAAATTCCCAGAACTCAACTGAGACTCTCCCAGCATGCCACTTATCTATTATAAATTTGGTAAAGGGTAGGCACAGATTGACAGATAATTTCTGTGCATCTTAACCCCTTCGCGACACAGGACGTACATGTACGTCCTGTGTGGCTGTCACTTAGTGACAGAGGACGTACATGTACGTCCCGGAAATCCGGCTCCCCGCGCGGCTGCACGCCGTTCGGGGACTCCGGATTCTTTTAAAAAAAAAAAAAATGTTAGACGGGCATTAAGTGACGGCCGCGTCTGCACGCGGCCGTCACTAAGGGGTTAAACAAACACTAGAACCACTGCAAGTTTACTGTAAAAAAGTTCAATGAAACACTTACCCAATGTTTCCCTCATGTTCTTGTACAAATTAATAGAATCTGTGTCCTTCATGAATTCTCTAACCACTTCACCCTGATCATTCTCCACTACCAGAACTTCTTCTGGTTTAGCCATACGACTGACCATCAACAAACGAACCTGGAAAATATTAACAGTGAATGAGTCCGTGCATTAAAATAGCAGTAAACATAATGGTAAAGCAGCTGCAAGAGGCTAGACATTTGATAAAAAGGATTAAATGGTCATAATCACCAGTTGAGCAACAAAATGGAACACAGACTGGGCCTGGGTCACCTCTGCATCATGCTGCAGATCTCAAATATCCATGCCATGCTTTTGAACCCCCAATTCCAGCTGGTAGGGGGGCTGACAATCATAGAATCTATCAGCACTTAAATTACATGGGTGACGACAGAGCTACTTACATTGTACTTTTAACAATAAATAGAACAACCATAATTCAGCTGCTGGCTGAAAATGTGTTTGAGCAACAACAGTAGAACATTTTTCCTTGGACTTCCAGGCTCAAATATGTTCTGTGAATGTACAGTGATCAAAGCAGTCATGGAACATGTCTGGACCAATTGCATGCAGGGACATTAAATACAAATGCACAGACACATAAAGCCAAACTGCTGGCAGATATAAGACAGAGGATTCTGGGAGGAGGATTGCATAAGACAAGTGCTATACCTGCTTCACAAAAACACCATTTACTACAGTGTTCGTTATTAACCAAGGCTGCACTGCCTGCCGCCATCATCCTGGTGATAATGTATGTAATCAATTGGTCTGTCAGTGTGCATTTGTCCCATATGGCTTCCACTAACCAAATTCTTCCACTGTCTTTAATGCAGCACTCTGCTGGACTCCAACAACAGGATGTGATTTTTTTTTTATTTTTTTTTTAATACTTACCATTAAATTATTTATTTACCATGGGGTAAAGAGCTCCTTCCTCCAGGTAGCAGAACACTCCAATGACGCCCTTCCCACTTCCTCTGTACCATTCTACCACTAGACAAGGTTCAGCTTACATCCAGCAAAAATAGGAAGACAGAGGCACCAAGCAACAGGGAATACTGACCCATAATGAGAAGAGTTTTATCCTCAGTTGACTAAGAGAAAGATTTATTGGCAAGTATAAAAATCCCCTTCTCTCTCATCGATTGAGGGATGCAGGAACCAAAGGATGTTGCAAAGCAATCTGACATTTTGTATTTTATTTATTTTTTTTTTTTATATAATGGCAGTGTACTTGGCACTTTACATTTGATATAGAAGGGGTACAATAAGTGCAGTGATTAAGTGCTTACAAAGACAATCAATAAGGGGAACAGGTCCCTGCCCCTTACAGCTTACAATCTAAGTAAATGGGAATATGTAAATAAACATCCGATGTAAGGGGAAGGCATGAATTCTTCTGGTTCTAGGCAGCCATCACAGATCTGACTGATTCCATCTTGAACATGGGAACACCAAGATATCAGTTTGGATACTTTAAATCTATGACAGGAGGAAAACCTCCATTTTTTTTTGCAAACAGAATGAAAATATTGGATTGGAAGCCTTTGAAGAAATGCTCAAGCGGCACCAAAGTTATTTCTACTGCCAATAGCATGGACTGTAGTGTCTGATGGAAGGTGACAGCTAGTCTAGTGTCTGCTTGTACTCTGGATATGAAAAGTAAAGTGGAGGTATTGCAGTAAAGGACATCCTTTATTCTAGAAGGAGGACCTGAAGTACCTGATCTTCAGACAAAAAGCCCCATCAATGAAGGATGTAGTGTCAGTCTTTCCCCAGTGGAAGATTGTTGGGTGGTTCCAACTCCCCACCTTTAGGCCATAGGGGATTTACTATCTGTGGGCTTGAGAAAAGATTTCTTCTGTGACCAAAAGGATACATACATTCAAAAATAGCAGAAAGAACCAGATGTGCAACCCTATGTCAGATGAGGGAAGCTCTATAACCCCTAAGTGAGCGAAGGCAAAAGGTGGCTTTACACAGGATCGGTAGAGATTTGAATCCACACAGCAGGGGAGATTGGCTGCACTTCTACCCTATCCTGCGATGCAAATATTTTAGGGACTGAAAATGCTTTTTTCGAACATCAATATTCCTTCACAATTAACTGGAAGCACAAACATCAGGTGTAAAATGACAAACAACTGAACAAGAACCAATAAGGTGCAGAACTCTGCATAAAGAAAGCTAGGAAAAAGATACTTAAAAAGGCATCGCTGTCTGAAGGACCTTTCCACCAAAGCTGGCCTCGATCGAGATCGGGACATTGACAAGTAACGTTTGATGAAGCTGTGCAGAGACAAAGTTGCTACCTTACATAGCTGCTCAGCAGAGGTCTGAGTTTTGTAGGCCCAAGAAGCACCCACAGATCTGGTGGAGTGCACTTTGAATTGGAAGAGAGAAGTATTCTTTCTGAGCACATACGCCTGTCAGATAGAAACCTTGATTCAAGAAGCAATGGTGGCTTTTGACACAGCCTGGCCTGCTCAGGAGCCCTCAGGAATGACAGTCAGCTTTCCAGAAAGGCTGCATGAGATGGATATAGAGACTTAAGGCAGCATACCACATCCAGCAGATGGTGCTCATGCTCTTAAAGGGATAGTCATACTTAAAATGTAAAAAAAAATATGTTGTAGGGTTTATCCCCTTGAGTAAAACAAGAGTACTCCCACTGCTGAAAGGTGTTTCATTCAAAAGCTATTAATTTTCAAAGTTGAATTTTTTAGGTGCAATATCACAGTGGCCTGAAATTGTACAGTGGCGCTGTTGCTACACGATCCTATGGACAGCTCTGGTCCCAGGACCATAAATCTCCATAGGATGGTGTAGCAACAGCGCCACTGTACAATTTCAGGCCACTGTGATATTGCACCTAAAAAAATTCAACTTTGAAAATTAATAACTTTTGAATGAAACACCTTTCAGTAGGGAGTACTCTTGTTTTACTCAGGGGGATAAACCAACAAATTTTTTTTTTTTTTTTTTTTTTTTTTTTTTTTACATTTTAAGTATTACTATACCTTTAATGGTTATAAGGATCAGGGGATGAGGAAAAAAAAAAGAATCTCTTTGGGTACAAAGAACTGCCATGTCATGGTGAAAAAATAGGAACTTATATTTCAGCCACTCTGCAAACAGAAACAATAGCCAAAGGAAGGCCATCTTAAGAGACAGAAGATGCAAACAGATGAAAGAGGCTCACAAAAGGAGGCCATTGGAGTACTCACAATGCCAGATTCAGGTTCCATGAAGGAATAGGATCCCTGAATGCAAGGTAGGCATGAGCCACCCAGTAAACAAAGGTCTTCCCCACATACTCTACTGCTGCTGACTGTCACTTACCACTTCTTTCATGTGTATTATGA
The DNA here is from genome assembly GCA_037306005.1 of Rhinophrynus dorsalis. Classification (NCBI taxonomy): domain Eukaryota; kingdom Metazoa; phylum Chordata; class Amphibia; order Anura; family Rhinophrynidae; genus Rhinophrynus; species Rhinophrynus dorsalis. The sequence continues at coordinate 118,380,885 of CM074720.1, forward strand.
CCTCTGTTAAATTTTAATAACCCTAATAAAAGCAATTAGCTTTTTAATTATGGCTGGTGTTTAATGCTTTGGTGGATTCCATTCGAGCGCCTCTTGCCCTGTGTCTTCAGAACAGTAGGAAAGACTGAGGAGGCACATCACGATCAGCACACCACAGATAAAACTGGGATCCCAGATCATTTGAAAAGACAAAACAGAATTCCTAGACTGAACCATAGGGAAAATAACCGCATAGGAGAAACCTTTCTTCAGGATGTGTGCTTCAAAAGCCATGCCAACCGTTCCATCTTATGGTTACAAAGAGGACCTTCAATCAGGATCCATCCTGAGAGGAAGGCGAAATGGTTCAACGATAGATGGAGAAAATGAACAAAACCCAGCAGGGCCAAAAGGGTAAAAATCAGAAAACAATTAAACTGCTTAGGCAGTCACCTTTGTAGGCACAGAAAGCCTCAGAAGAGAGTAAGACTGAGTGATAGACAAGCAAGACCACCACTTTTTAGTGGATGCCAAGTAAAACGAGCGGCACAGCAGTAAGGACCACAGCACTCATAGGGTTAGCTTACCCAGTCTTCAGTCATCAGACTCCCATTGTATCAACACAGAACATCAGAGAAGTTCAATCATTGGTCCAGAAATACACCTGTGAATGGGCAACCCAACTTCAGGGAAGCCAGTTAGTGGGAGTACATATAAATGTAGGATTATACAGAACCATATCTAAACAAAAAAAAAGTGTAAAAAAAAAACAAAAACAGTACCAGCTCACCCTTTTGTTTATACAGGTCAGTTGAAACGGAGAAGCAAAATAAAAGCTGGAAGTAAAGAAGGGAGTCTCTGCCTCAAAGGTGTTGCCTTTTTTTAAAATGTCCTGCCCATTAGATGAGAGAACTTTACCCCATGGTTCCTGTGTTCCACATTGTAAGAGAAGAGCAGAGTATACATGCCCACATAAGGCCTTATGCAGGAAGGAAAATGAGAGATTCTTGAGCAAGCCAAATGAACCAAGGGAGTAGAATAGGAGGTGTTAATAAATAACAATTCTTGCTTATTTAAATGGCGCTTTATCTCCATGAATGCTAGAGGTACCATACGAACTTCATCTTTTCACATTTCTCACCAAGACATTACCAATAGCCTTCCATGCATATTTTAAATGTGTTCTACATAAATTCACACAAATTTAACCAATCTTTTTATATGCTCACACAACTAAGGATGTCATGAATTATTTCAGTTCCATGGCAGCTATCAGATATTTTATTGATTCCATTTTGAATTTTGGTATTTTTAGCAACTGATTTAAAGCTTTGAAGTCTAAAATTGGACGAAATCTTCCTTCTTTTTTGGAACAATGAAAGATTGGAACTCTCTCTGCTCCTTGTGTGCCTATAGCCCTCTCACCAATCAAACCTTTTTCTCTCTTTGCTCCTTATCTATGGAATGCTCTACCTCCCACCTTGAACCACTCTTAACAGTCTTCAAGTCATGCTTAAAATTACACCTCCTCACCAAAAAAAACACAAGCTAAAAGGCAACGACTCCGTAAAACTAAGACTCTTATAATTTACTTATTTGTGTGTCCCCTATTCTGGCCAGTACTCTAGTACTGTATTCAACATTTAACTTTTAAGTACACTGTATGTCTCCCATTACCACTTTAGATTGCATATTTTGAGGCAGGGACCTCACTTCCATGGTTTCACTTTGCAAAGCACTTGCAACCCTGTATTGTCTAAACCCTTAAATTGTGTCATGCTGTGTACATTTGTGGCACTATATAAACATTCATTTCATAGAACCGTCTGAATATTTGTTCTCTCGGGACTGGAATCATCACTCCATTTGTTAAGAATTGGCGAACAGATTGATGGAATGCCTTTTATCTGTAGGTATTCTGGACATGGAGACAAATTGAAGGTAGAGTGGCGAAGGACGTTCCGTAACCCTCCGCTATTAAATAAAATACCCATGCATGTATAATGGAGTTCCTCCACTATAGGGTCAGAGTCCTCCCCTAGTGGAGACTCTGCTGTGGTGGGTTTGGGCTCAGCTTTGAGAAAATTCTTCTGTGCCCAACAGTATTTAGCTTTACCTCCATAGTGAAAGGAGTCTATTGACTTATTGTGTTGACTGACTGGATATAACTCTATAGTCTCCATTACAACAATATGTTGAGATTCTCTTTTTGAAGTTAATGGTGAGGTTTGTTTTGAGAAAAAAAAAATATATATATATATATATATATATATTATTCTCAACTCCTGTCCTCAGGACCCACTAACAGGCCAGGACTTAGGGATTTCTTTGATAGAGCACAGGTGTAGTGATCAATCTCATTCACATTGATTAACTCACCTGTGCTGTAACAAGGAAATCATCAAATCCTGGGCTGTTAGTGGGTTCTGAGGACAGGAGTTGAGAACCACTGCTCTAAGCTTGACTGAACTTTAACCAGTTCTGATCCAAACCAGAGTGAGCTATTCAATGGTAAAGCTACTAATGTTTTTTTGGAAGAATCAGCATTCCATATTTTGAGCCATGTGCGACGGCTGTGGTAGTTGAAGAACTGCTGCCATTCTGGTAAAATCTATTGCTCCCTCAAGATTATATTCTATGGTTTCCTGAAGCATTATATATTCCTTTGGTATATGGTCATGGATGGGCTACAAATTCTGATTTTGACAGGCTTCCTTTGCTCTGCATGCCCATGCCGGTGTCAATGCAGCCCTAATACCTCCCTGTCTTGAGAAAAATAGCATGTTAAATGAGTATTCTTTTAACTGCTGTATTTCAGCGTAGTAGCCTTCTGTATTGGAATTTTGTGTAGATAATCTAGAGACGGAGTACACTTTTTAATAATGACAGAGGATTTATCTGGTGTATGCCATTCATCTTGCATAATCAAATCTAATATTGTGTATGCTAGGAAGGAGACTCCTAGACTGTGATCAGGCCCTGCTGGTCATACCCTTAAGTCCACTTAAAGGCCAAACTTGTTATAAACTGCGCTTTTCTGGGCGCAGTTTTAAAGCCAAGTAATGGTCCTTAAGGTGCTGTAATACTATTAAAATAATAATAATAATAATAATAATCATAGAAAAAAAAAAAAAAAAACTCACAATTTTCCCACAATTGATCTGGTGAGCAGAAATTCTGCCCGAGAGTAAAAAATGCAAAATTTAAAAAGAGTCTTTGCACCCAAGTTCAGCCTTACTGGTTTTTAACTACCTTCAATTACTTTTGTATATTGATTTATTTCCACACACATTTAACGTTTCAGCCACTTTTACTGTAAAACACAAAAAAACAAACACATACCAACAACAAAAATTGAAGTCTCTGAAAGTGTTACCTTTGACAAAACTGGCAAGTAGAGCTGCCTTCTTGGAGGGACATCAAAGTGTTGGCTACCAGAAAGTAGCGGGGATGCAGATGTTGAGAATGGACTCTCTCTATAGAGTTCTGCTGCTAGATGATTCCAATACTCAAGACAGATTTTGAAGATTTCAGTTTCTTCCACTTCAGAAACAAGCAACATATAGTGAAGGGCCTTAAAGTGGTAAAAAAATATATATAAATACATATTTAATACAGGTTATAGGAGGATTCTGCAGCACATTTTCACAGTAATGGACACTCCAATTTGCTTAAATACAGACTTCAAATTTTCAAGAAATAAAAGCTTACAATACAAAAGGTAACGTGGCTGCAGCCCCTCTCCAATGATATTACAAGTGTAGGCATAATGTGATAATAAAACTGCATAATAGTAAAAAAAAAAAAAAAAAAAAAAAAAAAAAAAAAAGGAGCACTTTTGTGCTACTTACAAATAAATCATCCTCCTTGGCATTCAATGTGAGACAGAGACCATTGGGTAAGAGATCCAATGTCAGGAGGCAGGTTAACAGTATAAAAAAAAAAAAAAAAAAAAAAACAAAACTTCTCCCTCTACTCTGCCCTAATTTACCCCTCATTCCACCAGATGGCTAGTTTTTAAAGTGTCCTTGAACGAGGTTACAGATCCATGTCCCAATATAGACAATTATTTTCTTAAATCTTTTCATATGGGTTACTTATAATCTACTGCAAGGTGTACCAAAGCCTAGCCAGTCTGCATCTCTGGTACCACTCCAAAGTGCGACAGCTCCATAATGTTTTCCCTATTGGTACTCTGGGTTTTGTGGGTGTTGTAGGTCTTTGCCCATACAGTACATGACTCCATGGATGTTGGAGTGGATTATCCTCCATGCTGGGCACCATGATTAGCCTACTGTACAGCCTCGGCATCTGTGCGCGCATCTGTGTGTGCATGCGTCTGTGTCACAGCATTGTCTATCCCTGGAATGTGAAAGGCAGAGAGCTAGCATACGAGTTTTGACCTAGATGAGAATCAACTGAACTGACCACACGGTTTTGCTCCTTGTTTCTCCTTGGCAGTTGCTAAAGGTCACCACTTCTGCATTGTTGAAAAGAATCTACACTAGAAGAACCTGGAGTAACAAAGACCAGTGCAGCAGAGCAAGGCTAATCACCCTAAGTGCCAACACTGATAGACAAAAAAACTGTGTCCAAAGTTCCTGAGCAGTCTGAGAACCCAGGGAGGCCCTCCATCCCATCAGGCTGGTATGCATTGTGAACATCACCCAATTCAAAATGGCCAGTGGCCAGTCTAGGGTCAACTGGGACATCTGAAGCCACCAAAGATCCAACTTCATCCAGTCATATAGAGACGAGATGACATTCCTGACTGGATCAATTCTTGAGACTCTCCAGTTGCAGTTTCCAAATGTGAAAATTGTCAAAAGGAACCACCGCAAAAGCAGAGACCAGATACCCCAGCACATTCATATACTCTTGCACTGTCACTGATGGGCAAAGGAAGGCCTCTGACACTTGCCAAAACAACCACAATCTTGTCCTCCACCAGGAAGACATGTTGCTGTAGAGTACTGCACCTCATGCCGAGACAGAAAGACCTGGGAGCGTTCTCTGAATGGTTAACAAAAGGTCATCCAGATTGGGAATAAGAGAAATTCCTACAGAACAAATGTGGGCAGCCAAGAGCTTAGTAAAGACCTGTAGAGCACAAAAGGAACTGCTGTAAACTGAAAGTTAAGATCTTGAACGATAAACCAAAGGAAGCACAGATTACTGGCATGGATGGTAATATGCAGATAAGTGTCCTTTCTGTTTAGGGAAGCAAAAGCCACTTCTGGGCACATAGTGGCGATGACCGAGAGCAAAGATTCCATCTTTAACCAAGTGTATCAGAGCAAAACTGTCAAGATGTGTCATGTCCAGGATAGGACAACAGCAATCATCTGTTTCGGAAACTATGAAAACTTGCACGGCCAGCACTTATTGACCACCGAGCCTTTTTTTTGCCGGATTGTGTTCAGGGCTCCCCGAACAGCGCGCAAGCACATGGGGAGCCCTGAAATTCATGACTTGCCAGGACAGTCATGGGACCTTATGGCAAAGTAAGTGAATGATAAAATATCTCCCTTCCGCCCCTTTTACTGATACAGTAACATTGCTCACTGCAGAACAGAAAGGTGGTGTGTAGATGGCTTGCAGAGAGGAACAGTCTTCAATGAGCATAAGGGAAAAACCTGTCAAGGTGGGCAGGGTTTTCATATGAAGATTTATTGGCTCTACTTTTATTTTTAAACATTACTATCCCTTTAAGGGGTTAAATCTTTCCTGTGGAGGAACAGGCACCAAGAACTGCATGTCCACCAGGGAAAAAGCCACAGCTAAAAATAGATGGTTCCTCACCATATCATGAGGAATTCTGGATGTGATTTAAAGGGGATCACCCCTTTACAACTTTGCCTAAATTGTTTTGTTACGTATCGTACGTAATGAAAAGTGTACAATTTAAAACAGAAAAAAAAAAACAAACGCTTGTTTGGCAAAGTTAAAAGAATAAATACAGCCCTGTACCTACTTCCGGGCAGACTGAGGTTACCTGATCTGATAGAGGGATGGGACCGCAGTCTGCCCGGAAGTAGGTACAGCACTGTATTTATTCTTTCAATTTCAACAAACGAGCGTTTTGTTTTATTAAACTATACACTTTTTATTATATATGATACGATGTATAACAAAATGATTTAGGCAAAGTTGTAAAGGGGTGATAGATCCCCTTTAACAACACAGAAGAAGGGATTTGAATTCTATACAATAACCTCCCAAGACCAGATAGACCGGACCCCAGGGATTAATGGAGAGTTAGCCTTGTAGGCTGGGGGATTCTGGGTAGGCTTCTGTGTGTTTTTTAAGGGTGGGTGCACCAGGGCTGCTGCAGGAGCAACACCCTGGGCACATACCAGTATTGGCAGGAGAAACAAAAACTATGCATCTTTCAAGGAAAAAACCAGCTTGAGGATAACCTGAAGCAACAGCACACATTTTAACCCTCATAGCATGGCTAATAACCTCCAATTCTGGTCTAAACGACTGATGTGACGACCATATTTTTAGCCAAAGAGTACTATGTGCAGAAACAGTGTGGGAAAGCCTTGGCACACAAAGTCTACATGGACAGCCTCTAAGAGTCTTTCCCCCAGAGAACTATGGAACTAATCGCCCAAGCAACTGCAAAGGTCAGAAGTAAAGTTGCACCAGAAGCCAGAAAATTTGCCTTTAAAAAGTCTATTGGCAGAAGTTTTCCCCATTCCTCCAGAACTACCTGGCCCAAGAAATGAAGGTGAGAGAAAATTACACCATCTCTTTACTTAAATATTTCATAATTTCATCCTTGAACTAATCCCCAGAGGTATAAGGCAAATCAAAATAGCCCACATCAGTTTCCACATCCTCAGAGGAATAACATTCCAGGGGAGGTACCCCCCCAGGACTCTGTGATCCCATGAATAGAAAAAGGAATATTATTCACATATGGAATAAGGGCTGTAACCCAAGCATGCTCCTGTTCAGTAGATGATGGGCCTAGAAGGTGCTGTGTAGGGGGCCACAGAACAAGAGGGACAGAGTACCAGTAGCGTTCCTGAGAACATAAGGAGCAAATGGTTAATGGGAAGACCCTTGAAGCCTTGGTGGCTTTTGACATGCCCATTTCTCCTTCATGTTCAAAGCAAGGAGACTACCCAAATAAAGAATACATGACAAATGTAATTGAACGTAATTATGTGCCTGAAAGGGTTAAAGATAGAGCAGGCCTACACAATGCATGAGAAGAGGAAAAGGACAAAACTTTCCCTTCCTATTCACCAAGGGCCTCAAGGAAAACAGTATTTTCCCTTCTAAGAGTTAACCAGCATGGTGGCTCTCCACCCACCCAGCAGGGAAGGGGTCACACTCTTATAGTATTCTTCCATAGAAAAAAAAAAGTGAAATTAGTTATAGCCCCTTCTTGTCCACTCGAATCCACTCAGAGCAGTAGAAACTTCATCCAAAATGGCTGCCATGAGTGCCAGCTACTTAACAGAGTAAACTAAAAAAGTAAGTTTTAGTAAGAAATGAAATGGGCCACGTCCAGATAGAGGGGGGGGGGGGAGAAAAACAGAACAGTATGCAAAACTAGTAATTTTATCAGACTTCAGAATGTAGCTGCTAGACAGAGTACAACAGGGGGACATAAGTACAGAACACCTGTGTACTCATTTTCCATTCCTCCAAGAGGACCTGATCTAATGGATTCCCAAAGGACAAGGAAAAGTCTTTACAGCCATCCTCTGAGTCAGTCTCATCAGATGTCCCCCAATTAGATGTGTGTCCCCTGGGGTATGGATCTCCATGAGTGAAGAACCACCTGAACGGATGAGGTAATGGATGCCAAAGAGGACAGAATTTAAGCCAAAGCTGGCTCTTGATCAGTGCTGGGAGGCCCTGGAGGTGTAGTAAAGACCAGTGCATAAGGGTCATAGGGTGCCAGAATATTACTGTGGAAACCCAGGAACAACAGGAACAGGGTTGGTTTTCCCCATGTGTCCCTTGGGATCAGACATGTCCAGAGAACTAACTCAAAGTAGTAATCCGTGTTACAAAGGAGGAAAAAAAAAAAAAAAAAAGTACTTATTTATCATGGAAAGGGTTAAACTGGAGAGGAGAGAGCAGGAGAACCACCTTCTGCACAGCATAAGCAAAGGAGGCGTAAAATGGCAGCCAAACCACCACCAATGCAAATCAGGAAATTAAAAAAAAAAAAAAAAAAAAAAAAAAAAAAAAAAAATAACAGGGAAATAGAGGATTCTGGTCAATGTTCTCTTCCTTTGCTGTACACTAAGCAAACAGTGGTTCACCAGCAATGAAATGCAGCAAAACACATCACTGGACATAATTCTGGTCATGTGATACACAGCATGGCCAGAAATTAAGAAAAAACACTCTGACCCTTGCAGGAAATGTCAGACACAACCTCTCTCATAGAAGTCTATGAAGCAAAAATGGCTGCCGCAAGGGATCAAATTCTTATAGAAGCCGGGCACAAAAAACAGAAATAACTTAAAAATAATTCAAAGATTATGAAAACCCATGGATACACCAGGTAAGGTGAAAATTAACCTAGCAATGATTCTGATACTCTTGAGAGATGAAATGAGGCGTTCAGCCGCCGCTAATGTATTAACTGGCTCTGAAAGGGTTAATAAGAGAAATGAAGCAGAGTAGCCACCTTTACTGCATAGCAATACGAAGGAAAGGGAAGATAGGAACAGAACGAGTGCATATGGGACAAGGACACTCAAAGGGTTAACTCAGTCTTCTTTCTTCAGGCTTTCATCTAGATAAAGCAGATCAGAAGTTCAGCAATGAGGAACAGACATCATAAAGTCAACCTCCACAGGGAAAAGGTCCATAGAAACCCCATGAGAACTGGACAATCCAGTGATAGAAGTCCACCTAATAAGGGATTATACAGCAAATTACCTTTAGGAAAACATAAAAAATAAGACCTAAAACCTAAGCAGAGCCAACTAGCTCCTCTTGCTTGAGAGGTCACTTGAATCTGAGAGAATAGGCAGGGCACTGCACTGTAGGAGGAGGGAGTCTCCGCCTCAAATACCGACATCTTTTCAAAGTGCCCTGCCCACTGGAGGAGGGAACTCAACCATATGGTTCCTGTGTTCCACAATGGATGTAAGAGAAACAAGATTTTAATAAACACGCTGAAATAACTAGTGTTGATATTTTTCCCTGTGTTTTGCTGAAGTGCATATAATCTGTGGGACTAAGCCTCTAACGCAATTTACGTTTTGTTCAATACAACATTAGTTACCTAATGAGGTTTCCCCTTTAAGGCATATCATGCAGGCACCACCTCCTGTTCTGCACTACATTACCACTCACTCTACTAAGCAATGGATTTCCACTTTTATTTAGCACTGAAAGGGTTAAGTGTAAATTAGCAGTGAAGGAAGTGTAGGGGTAAAAAGTGCCTGCATGGTATGCCTTAAATTGCATAATCAATCTAAATAACATACTAATTTCTAAATAAAAAAGCCAACATGTAGGCATATTTTTTTTTAACCCTTTGAGAGCCAGGGAGGTATCCACTGCAGGCACTCAGAGTTCATGCTCTTTCAAAATCAAAGTTGTTTTTAAGTGATAGCATGTACAGCACTCAGTTCTGCAGGGATAGTGCAACACTGTTTTACAGTCCCCCGATAACTCCATCTGGAAACAGATATATAGTCAAGAACATAAGAAAAATTAAAGTATAAAGAAATTTAAAGTTATACATCATGCAAGAATATAATAAAATATAGAAAGTGAAAGAGAGTAATGTCACTAAAAACAATTTCCAAAGACACTGGGAAATAATAAATTGAATCTAATGGCAATTGTGGACCCAACTATTACATTTTACAAAATATTTTAACAAACCTCCATTAATGTTTCTCTCAAGTTGAGTCTTTTTTCTACAAGTTGTCCATGTTCTTTAAGAAAAGTACAAAGAAACAAACTGAGATTCTGAATAAAATTCTGTTCATCATCTTTTCCATTTGAATAAGCAAGACGAATATTTGTGTTCAAAGGCAGCATCTAAGGGTAGAAAACATAAATAAATCACTTCACATACTTTTACAGCAACATATTTCATAAACACTTTACTTCTCACTACTTCTCCAAAAGAGAAATGGGATTTACAATAGCCTGTGTTAGCTGCAGCAATGTAATGTTTTCATATTAATTTCCTTTTATTATTTTGAAAACATTTATATAAGATGATTTTAGTCTTACCTGTTACTATCCCTTTAAGAGAAAAGGATTTAACACTTCGTTTTAACTTTATTTTATTTTGTAGGCATTAAAAAAACATGAAGAACGATATAAGTCTTCTCTCTCAAACCTTTATGGTTTATGAGATATTCACAAGCAAAGTTCCCCTCCCCGCCCCTTTTACCTAGTGTAAGCCATCTCTTCTCAGATGTGGATCAGGTTGTATGACAGTACAGATAACAGAAGGGGACAATTTTCTTTGTATGAAAACAATGAAAGCCCTTCCCCCCTTGACAAGTTTTTCAGCTTTTTCCCTTATCTTAATTGAAGATTGTCCCTCTCTGCAGTCTACCTGGGCACTTCCCTTCTGATCTGGCTGAACGGGGGGGGGGGGGGGGATACTTTGCTTGTGAATATCTCTTAAACCATAAAGGTTTGAGAGATAAGACATATCATTCTTCATGTTTTTTTAATGCCTACAAAATAAAATAAAGTTAAAACGAAGTATTACTATCCCTTTAAGTTCACATAGCTCACAGGTACCATGGGGAGGCGACAGATTCTTCCAGTAGGCTGGAACAATTCTGAAAGAAGTGCAGTGGAGCTTCCCCTCCCTCCATAAAAATAAACCTATCAATTAAGATACCAAGGCGGAAGGGAAAACTCCTGTGAGCGATAAACCCAAAAGGACTCTCACGTCCATCCATAGGAGACCCAGCATGGTCCCTTTCACTGGGTGGGAGACCTGTGAGTTATGCGGACTAAGACAAAAGGATTTAATAGGTAAGACTAAAATCCTCTTTCCTCTGTCGTCCAATATAAAACTCCCAGGTACCATTGGGATGTACCAACACTGGGTTCCCCAGGGTGGGAAGAGGAGGAAAGGACCAAGCACCGGTCTCCCCATGATACCAGAGTTCCCATGGACTATCCAGGACACGGAACATCTCAAACTAACAAAAGCGTCAAAGGACACTGAATAACATAGCACAGCACACAAGAACATGAGTCAACAGGGCTAAAACAGGTAAAGAGCTATAAGGCACAGGAATATTAAAGTCCTAGACAGGCAAAACTGCCTCCATACAGTAGTGTTTGGCAAAGGTGTGCACAGAAGACAAAGTGGCCACCTTGCACAGCTGTTCAGCAGAGGCCTGATTGTTGTAGGCCCAACAGACTTGGTTGAGTGTGCTGTATTGCAGAAAGGAACAGGCTACCTTCTGAGTTCATAAGCCTTGCTGATGGTAGACTTCATCCAGGATGCAACAGTCACCTTGGACACAGCCAAACCAGCCCCTGGGACCCTCAGGGATGATAAAGCACTGTGGATGGACTCAGTAGGGCGCATGTAGAACTTGAGGCAACGCACTACAACCAACAAGTGGTGATCCCCATCCTCAGATTTAGGGTCAAGACAAAATGAAGGCACAACAATCTCTTGATTGATATGGAACTCAGAGACCACCTTAGGAAGAAATACCTGGGAGATCCAGAGAACAGCCTTATCCTTATGAAACACCAGGAACGATGCAACCCGGCAACCCTGCCGACAGATACCACAGTAAAGAGAAAAATAGGATTTTAGTCTTACCTGTTAAATCCTTTTCACTTAGTCCATACAGGTCACTGGTACTCTGGGAGGCGATCCGCCCCTTTAATAGGCAGGAACAATTATGCAAATGATTGCAGGGGGCGGAGCCTCCCCTCCTACTTAAGCTGCCTTCAGGCCAGAGCCACTAGATTGATTTGAGACACTAAAACTGACCATAGGTAAGCAAGAAGGAAGACTCCTGTGAGCATGCCCCAAAGGTCTCCCACTGAATGCCACAGGAGAGCCAAGCATGGTCCCTTGACAGGGTGGGAGACCAGTGACCTGTATGGACTAAGTGAAAAGGATTTAACAGGTAAGACTAAAATCCTATTTTCACTGTCGTCCAATACAGGTCACTGGTACTCTGGGATGTACAAACATTGAGCTGACCCGGAGGCGGGAAGTAAGGCAAGGACCAGGCGCAAGGCCCAAAGTCACTAGAACTGCTATGAACCAGTTAATTACATAGCCCAAAAAGTGTCAACGGACACCAACCAGGGGAAAACAACCCCTGAACTAACACAGCACACAGAACCAGAGCCAACCTGGCTCAACAGTAAAGAAGCAATAAGAACCACAGAGTAGAAGTCCTAAACAGGCAAAACTGCCTCCAGGACCTTCCTCCCAAAATGGCATCAGCCGAGGCCAGTACATCAACTCGGTACTGCTTTGAAAATGTGTGCACACAGGACCAAGTGGCCGCTCTGCACAGTTGATCAGCAGATGCCTGATTCTTGTAGGCCGAAGAGGCCTCAACAGATCTGGTGGAATGGGCAGTCACCCGGAAGGGAACATGCTTATTCCGCAACTTATAGGCTTCACGATAGTAGCCTTAATCCAAGAGGCAATGGTAACTTTGGAAGCCGGTCTCCCTGCCCTAGGCCCCTCAGGAATGACGAATAGAGCGTCAGACTTCCTGATAGACTCGGTGCGATGAACATAAAACTTGAGGCAACGCACCACATCCAACAAATGGAGATCTCGTTCCTTGTCAGATGAAGGATTAGGGCAGAAAGAGGAAACCACAATCTCCTGATTGATGTGAAACTCAGACACAACCTTGGGTAAGAATTCCTTGGTAGTGCGAAGCACAGCCTTATCCTTGTGGAACACCAGGTAAGGAGGTTTACAAGACAGAGCTTGTAACTCTGCTGCCCGGCGAACTGAAACAACAGCCAAGAGAAAGGCCATTTTCCAAGTCAAGAGACGTAATGGAATGGAAGCCAAGGATTCAAACGGGGGTCGCTGGAGAACTCCCAGCACCAAATTGAGGTCCCACTGGGGAGTAGGACTCTTGAAGGCAGGCCGAACATGAGTCACGCCTTGGAAGAAAACTTTGACATCAGGAAGGATAGCAATCCTTTCCTGGAAAAACACTGACAAAGCAGAAGTCTGGACTTTGAGGGAACTCAGACTGAGCCCTTTCTCAACACCGTCCTGTAAAAAGGCCAGGACAGTGGGAAGATGAAATTCTAGGGACATCTTCCGATCAGTACACCAAGCCACAAAGGAGGCCCAGATACGATGATAGATCTTGGAGGACACAGGCTTACGAGCACTAAGCATCGTCGACACCACTGAAGGAGAAAATCCTTTCTTCTCTAGAATCGAGGATTCAACCGCCATGCCATCAAATGGAGATGCTGAACATCCTCCTTCCACAGATCTCCTTGAAGAAGTAGATCCGGACGGGCAGGAAGTGGAAACTGTTCCGCCACTGACATGGCCATCAACTCCGGATACCAGGACTGGCGAGGCCAGTTTGGAGCGATCAGGATGACAGGACAGCGCTCCAGCTTCAACTTCTGGATGACTCTGATCAATAGAGGAAGAGGAGGGAAGATGTAAGCCAGAGGAAAATCCCAGGGGATTGACAAGGCATCCACTGCTAGAGCAAGAGAGTCCCTCCACCAGGAGCAAAACGCCGGTACCTTCCTGTTGTGTCTGGTAGCCATCAGGTTCACTGCAGGTACCCCCCACCTCTGGGTGATTAGGTGAAACACCTCTGGATGAAGAGCCCATTCTCCGCTGTCGACTGTGTGACGACTGAGAAAGTCTGCCATGACGTTGTCTACGCCTGGAATGTGAACTGCAGAAATGACAGGCACGTGATCTTCTGCCAAAGATAAAATATCCTTGACCTCCAACCAGGCGGTGCAACTTCTTGTGCCGCCTTGCCTGTTGATGTAGGCCACTGCGGTGGCGTTGTCGGACTCCACTCTGACTGGGCAATCTTCCAGTTGAGATTCCCAGTGCCTCAGGGCAAGCCGGATGGCACGCAGTTCCAGAACATTGATGGAGAGAAGAGATTCCTCCAGTCCCCATTTCCCCTGAGCACTGAAACGACCCAACACAGCACCCCATCCCCGGAGGCTGGCATCCATTGTGAGTGTGGTCCAATAGGGAACATGAAAGGATCTCCCTTTCAGGAGATGAGAGAGATCCAACCACCAGTGCAGACTCTATTCGACATGAGGAGGTAGAGAGACTGACAGATGCTGATGATCTGGATGATTCTTGCACGTCTGTATCACAAACCTCTGAAGTTCCCTAGAGTGGGCCATGGCAAATGGTACCGCTTCGATCGTGGAAATGAACTTCCCCACCAGAGACGTCAACTTCGGTACTGGAACTCTGTCCAGCTCCAGGATCCCGGCTACTCGGATGGCTATCTGATGAGCCACTTCCTCTGGCAGAAACACCATGCATTGGCGAGTGTCGAACAGGAGACCCAGGAAAAGGAGCCTCTGAGATGGGACCAAGTCTGACTTGTCCAGATTCAGGATCCAGCCGTGACGGTTCAGAGTGTGTATACACAGCTGCAGTTGCTGGTGGAGAAGCTCCGCTGAGGAGGCTTTCAGGAGGAGATCGTCCATGTAGGGGGTCACCCTGACACCTTCTTGATGAAGTACAGCTATCAAAGAACCCAACACCCTCTGGAAGACCTGAGGAGCTGAAGTCAGCCCAAAGGGAAGAGCTGAAAACTGAAAGTGTCCCCTGTGGCAGGCAATCCTGAGATACCGCCTGCTCTCTGGATGAATAGGGATGTGAAGATATGCATCCTGAAGGTCCAGGGAAGCAAGAAACTCCCCTGGAGACATTGCAGCTATCACAGTGCGTAGAGATTCCTGTCGATACTGGGTACTCACAACAAAGGAGTTGAGATCCATGAGGTCCAAAATAGGATGAGCTCCGCCGTCCTTTTTGGCCACAACGAACAGGTTGGAATAAAATCCTGAACCTATGTCCTCCTGAGAAACTGGTTCCAGGACGTCTTTGTCCAAAAGATCCTGAATAGCGTCGAACAGACGCCTTTTTGTGGAGTCCTGAGAAGGACGAGTAAAATGGAAGCGAAAAGGAGGAAGGGAAAAGAAAGGGATCCTGTATCCCTCTGACACCACCTGAAGAACCAATTCCAGGACCTCTTTGTCCAAGAGATCCTGAACAGCGTAGTCGACAGACGCCTTTTTGTAGGTTCCTGAGAAGGACGAGTAAAATGGAACCGAAAAGGAGGAAGGGAAGAGAAAGGGATCCTGTATCCCTCTGACACTACCTGAATAACCCATGGATCCGTCACTGACTCCTCCCAAGTCCGGCGAAAGATGCGGAGACGTCCACTTTCTGCCGGATGCGGACCCGGGTTCGGTGAGTCATGCCGAAGCAGTCATGGAGGTCTTGGCCTTGGGGGCAACTTTGGGCTTCCAGGACTGCTTGGGCTTGGAGGAGGGACGCGTAGAGGACGACCCCGTCTGGGACGTGGAGCGTGTCTCAGTCTGAAAGGAACGAAAGGAAAGGTTGCGTTTGGCTGGAAACTTTTTCTTGAAGACTGAGGGTAGAAGAGTACTTTTACCGCCAGTAGCCTCGCTGATCATTTCTTTGAGTTCAGAACCAAATAGCAAGTTCCCCTGAAAGGGCAAGGAAAGCAAGGCCTTCTTAGAGGCTGTATCAGCAGACCAAATTTTCAGCCAAAGGGCACGTCTAGCCACCACAGATGAAGTGGAGGCCCTCGCCATCATGCGCACAGCATCAAAGGCAGCATCAGCAACATCATTTTGTGCTTCAGTAATATTAGCAAGGAGTTGCAACTGCTCAGATACCGGTGCATCCTGGCGGACTGCCTCAGTCAGTCGTTCAGTCCAGGCCGCAATAGCTCTATTAACCCACGCCACTGCAAAGGTTGGACGCATGGCAGTGCCAATGGAGGCAAAAATAGATTTAAGAGAAAGTTCTAGCTTTTTGTCCGTCCAATCCTGCAGGGCAGAGGCATCAGAGACAGCTAAAGCAGTAGATTTGGATAGCCTGGAAACAGGAGCATCCACTTTGGGAGGATGAACCCATTTTGCCAGTTCAGTCTCAGGAAAAGGGTAAAGTTTAGCAAACTTTTTGGACACTGAGGAGGATTTGTCAGGATTCCTCCACGCCTCAGAGACTAGACGGGCAAGGGTAGGGTTAGTTGGAAAACCTACAACCGCCTTAGATGGTTTTTGGAAAACGTCAGTTGGATCATGAGTAGATTCCTGAGTCAGAGGAAGGTTGAGCGTAGTTAACACAGCTCTAATCAAACCCTCAGCAGAAACTTCAGGGTCGCATTCATAAGGGTCCCCAATGGACCTGTTAGACTCAATAATAGTGCCTTCCTCAGCATTAGAATCCTGTAATAATAATTCTTCAGAAGAATCAGACACATCAGGAGCCCCCTGTGGCTTAGGCAGGGAAGTCCTGATTGTAGAGGGGGTCTGCCAAACCTGGAGAGCCCCCTGTACCTGAGAGGGAAAGAGTTGGAGAGTGGATCTGAGATCCCTAGTGGCAGCTTTAAACTCTTTCACCCAAGTTGGCTCAAGAGCATGGCTGGGAAGCCCAGGGTTGCTATCATGACAATCAGTGCATTTAGGGCATAAATTACCAGAACAATCTCTAGGCAGCCCAGAGTGACAAGAGGAGCAAAGCGCAATGGGGGGAACAGACACCCCAGCCTCCTTAGTCTTAGGTCTAGCCCCTGGCTCCAGTGGAGTAGACATGCTCACAGCGTCAATATACACCACTTAACAAATATCACCCAGTAAAAGTGTGAAAGATTAAAGTTGCACCCCAGAAATGCCTAAAATCGGACTTATCTGGCCAGCGAAGGGTTAATCTGCTGAGAGGAGAGAAGGCTTGGTCCCTGCGTAGTATACTCGCTGAGAAATAACACCACAAAATGGCGGCCGTCAGGTCAGCCAATCAGAAACTAGCACGAACCGGGCGCTCATGGGAAATGTAGTTTTCTCTCAGAAGTACCCCAAACAGTGCCCGAAGCCCCCCTTAACTCCCCACACCCTGAAAACAGACACCGGATGATAGAGCAGGAGCATAGAAATAAAATGAGCCATCTCTGATGTTGCTGTGACAAGCGGTTCCAGAGATATGTCCCACACTGTGAAATCCCATAGAGAGTAAAGGAGCAATGGCGTCTAAGCGGGAAAAGGCGCGCTTAAAGGAGCGGAACACTAAATTTTAATAAAGTCCCACTGAACTTTAAAAAGTGCTAAACAGTTACCCAATACATGATAAACATAAGTAAAACTATACCCAAAGCTCCAAAACCCAGAGAATACCACAGAAATTGCATAAACATAATAAATGCAAATAAAAACACCCTATGAGTGCTGGAGTGCAATGCAAACTCCCAAATACAAGCCCATCAAAGGGACACTGTGGGGACAAGTGGACCTTCAGCACTCAAGGGGTGGCTCACCTTTCTGCATTTCTGCAGGACTTCTGTCTTCAGGTGACCATGATGAAATAGGAATAGACCAGAGGTAAATTCCCCAGCAGGGAAGCTGCTTGACTCAAGCTGTTCCCTCTTCAGGGCATAAGGTCCACAGAAAATCCCTGGAAGCTGCACTAGCCACTTTAAAGAGGGCAATTCACAGCCATGGTCATCCTCCTAATGGTGGTATTCCATATTTGAATAAAAATAATAAAATACTAAGTTGAATGTATAGATGTTCTCCACCTGGTGTGCACAGCACACAGGAACAAATCAATCTAGTGGCTCTGGCCTGAAGGCAGCTTAAGTAGGAGGGGAGGCTCCGCCCCCTGCAATTATTTGCATAATTGTTCCTGCCTATTAAAGGGGCGGATCGCCTCCCAGAGTACCAGTGACCTGTATTGGACGACAGTGAAAGCTATCTTTCACGTCAGAAGACAGAGGAATGGAATCCAAAGACTCAAAGGGAGGCCGCTGCAAGACTCCCAGTGCTAGATTAAGGTCCCACTGGGGTGTGGGAGCCTTATAGGCAGGGAAAGCATGTGCAACGCCCTGAAAGACGACTGAAATCCAGCAACATGGCAATGTTTCTCTGGTAAAAGTCAGAGAGCGGATGTCTGAACATTCAAGGAACTAAGGCTAAGGCAGGATGGTGTGAAGATTAAACTCCTGTGAGGACAAATCCCTGTCCGCACACCAAGAATGAAAAGGTAGATCAAACCCTGTGGTAGACCTTACAAAGAGAGACTGGCTTGCTGGCTTGGATCATGGTGGAAACCTCAGGAGAAAAGCCCTTCCTCCTTAAGATGGAGGCTTCAACAGCCATGCCGTCAAAGCCAGACTGTCCATGTCCTCTCTCCAGAGGTAGCTCTGGAGAAGGGGATACGGTCTGCGTGGCAGAAGAAACAGATCCCAAGAAGACAATGCCACCAGTTATGGAAACCAAGGTTGCCTGGTCCAATAAGGAGCAATCAGTATGACCGATGCATCGTCCATTCAAAATCTTTCTCAACATCCTGGGGATGAGAGGAAGAGGAGGGAAAATGTAGCCTAGATGAAAGCGCCAAGGAATGGACAAGGTGTCCACTGCAAAAGCCAGAGGATCCCCCCAGCAAGAGCAAGATAGCAGAACATTACTGTTGACCCTGGTAGCTATTCAGGTCTATCCAAGGACGCTCCCATTTCTGGACCAGCAGGTCAAAAGACCTCCACATGGATCTCCCACTCCCCGGGGACCGCTGTCTGGTGACTGAGAAAGTCCGCCAGAACGTTCTCTATGCCAGGAATATGCATAGAGGAGATTGCAGGAATGTGTTCTTCTAACAAAGCCAAAATAGCCTTGAACTCTAACCAAGCGGAAGAGCTTCTTGTGCCTCCTTGCTTGTTGATGTAAGCCATGACCGTGGTATTGTCTGACTGGACAGCCCCTCAGTAGAGAGGACCAATAGACCGGAGCATGGTGAATCGCTCTGACCTCCAGGATGTTGATGGGTCGGAGGGTCTCCTCTGCATTCCAAAGACCTGACCCCAGGTGACCCAGGACAGCTGCCCAGCCGAAAAAGGATGGAGTTTATCATCACCAGGGTCCAGTATTGTACAACAAAGGGTCTCCACTTCTTCAGGTTGGAGCAGTTCAACTACCATAGGAGGTCCTGTTTCACCTCCTGGGAGTAGAGAGCAGATGATCCAAGAGTTCCAGATTCCCCTGATAAGCCCGGATAGTGAACCTCTGAAGCTCCCTGGTGTGACCATGGAGTTCATAACCGCCTCCATGGTAGATATCATCTTGCCCACAAGGGATGAGAACTTGTGTACTGCGGCTGAGGTATACCCCAGAGCTCGGGACACCTTGTCTGTGATCTGCTGAACAGTGTCTTCTGTCAGATAGACCATACCCTGACAGGTGTCGAACCAGATACCCAGGAAAACCAGGTCCTGAAGCAGACTAGTCCATGTTCAGAATACATCCGTGCTGGAGGAGGAGGATCTGAGCACATTCCTGGACCACCCTGGAAGGAGCCTTCAGCAGAAGGTCATCCATGTATGGAGTCACCTGAATCCCCTTGGTGTGCAGGAAGACAAAGCCCCCTAAGATGCATGCGGACACCTGAGGAGCAGTGGTGAGCCCAAAGGGAAGAGCGGTGAACTGGAAGTGCCCCAAGGTGCATGCGAACCTCAGGTACTTCTCCGACTATCCGGATGAACTGGAACATGCAGGTAGGCATCCTGCAGATCCAGAGAGGCCAGAAATTCCCCTGGGCACATCTCTGCAATGATAGAGCGCAAAGACTTCATCTTGTAGTGACTATGGACCACAAAAGAACTGATGTCCTTGAGGTCTAGGATAGGGAGACTGTCGCCATCCTTCATGGGAACTACAAATAGGTTTGAATAAAAACATAAACCTCTCTCTTGCGAAGAGAGCCTGGACCGCCCAGTTGAAAAGACTGAGCTTTAGTTGGCCCAGAGGGGAATTGAGAAAGGAGGAATCTGAAGGGAGGCAGGGATACAAAAAGAATCCTGTAACCTCCTGAAACCACTTTGAATACCCACTGATCCGCAACAGAGCCTGCACAAATGTTTGAAAAATGTTGCAGGCAACCACCCACAGGGAGGTGTGGATCAGGGTTCGGTGAGTCTTACTGAAGGTGGTTTGGTGGAGGAGTGCTTGGACCTTCACTGCTGCTTGGGCGTGGAGTGAGGGATGCTGGCCTGAGATCAAGCCAGACTGCCTTTGCTCTTCACTTTGGCGGGGATGAAAAAGATGCTACTTCCTTGCCAGATTGTGGCGTTTTGGAACCTGAGGCAAGAAGGTGCTCTTGCCCCCAGTGGCCTTGCTGATGATATTCTTCAGTTCAGGGTCAAAAAGACGTACCCTGAAAAGGGAGAAAAATCAGTTACTTCTTAGAAGATAAGTCAGCAGACCAAATCTTAAGCCAAAAAGTGAGCCTAGCAACCACAGAAAAGGCAGAAGCCTTAGCCTCAAGCCTGACCGCGTCATAGCTCTGATCCTCAGACATAATGGCTAAATTGGCCAAAAGGTCCTACTTAGGAGCAACTTTGGACTGAACAGCTTACTGACACTGTACACAAACAGCAATGGCTTTGGTAATCCACACAGAAGCCAAGGTAGGCCTCAGGGAGGCACGTATGGCAGTGAAGGTAGACTTTAGGATAGCGTCAAGCTTCCCATCAGTTACATTTTTAAGTGCCGGGGCATCAGGCAGGGGCAAAGCAGTGGATTTAGACAGTCTAGAAATAGGGGAAATCAACCTGAGGAGGTGTATTCCACTGAGCCAAGGCTGCATCAGAAAAGGGGTACAGCTTAAAGAATCTTAGAGAGAGCAAGACACTTGTCTGGAGTCTTCTACTCATCCAGGATAACCTGGTCCAGAGTAGGATTAGGCAGAAACATAGTACAGGACTTCTTGTGCCTTTGAAAGATGTCAGAAGTATACTGTCTCTACAGGGTTAACTGGAATATGCAGGGTAGTCAAAACCACCTTAATGAGACCCTCAGAAGAGGGTTCTGGGTCAGCCTCAAAGGGGTCACCATAAGTATGGGAAGAAGCCCCTTCTGCACACACGCCATCCTCAGACTCTTCAAATGAATCCTCCTCAGAGGAATCAGAAAGATCAGGAATAACAGGGGCCTTAGGGGCAACAAACCTGAACTAGGTGTTGGGGGCTTCCAAGACTGAAGAACACCTTGAAATGAAAAAGGAAACTGTGCATAGATGACTAAGTCCTTAACCCAATGTGGCTCTTGTTCATGGCTGGAGGGCCCTGACAGAGAAGCAGGGGCCACAAATCATGAGGGGCATAAGTGACCTGAGTACTCTAGGAAGCCCCACTTGGCATGAGGAACACCCACAGATGATAGAATTAGAACTGAACTCAGCAGACACCGAATTACTTTAATTCTATCATCTGGGGATGTGTGTTTTTACAATATGTAATTTGCATTTGTTTTAAGTGAAAACTATACAAATGCTTAATATATATTTTTTGAATACATTTTTGATACATGACTAGCAAGCTTGGAGACATTACTCCCTCATCAGTCTTGTTGTTCATTTTTATTAACCCTGTTGTGACTAGTTTATACTACAAGAAGGAATAAGCAGAAACCTGAGAGTTTGTTGCTTGAGCAGGGCCAAGCACATTCTCTCTGCATGCAATTACGGGTGCCGGTGTATTGTGGACACTGGTGAGATGAGATCCGTGAGAACCACTGTCGAATGTTTTAGGATCAATGTTTGTAGTGCTCTGACTTTATGTATTTCTACTTGCACTGCCTCTCTAATTTTTTGGGATCCATCGAGGAGAACCCTTTGCGGGATACCTGTTGACCTGTGAGAGCAGCTGTGAGATCCGGAAGCATACCCAAGTGAGAGTGGGTTAATACCTCTCACATACAAGTTCTGCATCTTGCATAAAAGTGCCTGGCAGACCAATTATAAATGTGAGTACCCTAACAGAGGAGAGTTGGTACAGTGTTAGCCATAGAAATACAGGAGGCGAATATAATCAAGTTGATACCTTTATTGGCTAACTAAACAGATTTAGGATGCAAGCTTTCAAGACATCTTATGTCTCTTCCTCAGGCATGTTATATAGATAAATATGAAAAAAAATCTCTTATGGATAGGACATCTACTTTCAGAAAATGGGAAATTAAATTTGTAGCCGAATGGCACCACAATATGCCAACCTGTTTATGGCAAAATTAGAAGAGAACTTCGTGTCCACCTTGCCAGATAAAACCCCTGGTCTCTCTCTGCTACATAGATTATATTCTTATTATATAGACAACCAGTGAAGAGGAACGTCTCAAATTCCATGAAAACTACAACACATTCGGGCCCCAGTATCAACCTAACACTCAGTCACTCCCTCACGCACAAACATCAAGTTCCTAGACACAACTATCAGTATTACGAACAACTTCAACAACACATCCCTGTACCGCAAACAAACGGACAGACCAACCTACCTGAGAAAATAAAAATAGCTTCCACCCAAAACACACAAAGAAACTCATCATATATAGCCAGGCAATCAGATACAACCGCACCTGTTCGGACATGATGGATCGTGACAAGCACACCCAGAACCTCAGAGTAGAACCTCATAAAACAGGGTTACAGTGCAAGGATTATTGACAGTCATATACAGTAGGCTACCCACATACCAAGAAAAAAAAAAAAAAAAAAAATCTGTTGAGCTACAAAGAACACAAGGGAAACAACTGATGGTAAGGAGTGACCTGAAATAATAATACAAAAACAGCACATCTCCCTGCCTACAGAGGAGGTGTAAAACCTGTGCACACTGACAAGGTACCCATTCCAAACACTCAGTTACACCATAAGATCATTCATCCAGTTTAATATACATCATCTTGGGTGCAAAATGTCCAAAACCTCTTTGTGTGTGTGGAAC
This sequence comes from Rhinophrynus dorsalis, assembly GCA_037306005.1. Lineage (NCBI taxonomy): Eukaryota > Metazoa > Chordata > Amphibia > Anura > Rhinophrynidae > Rhinophrynus > Rhinophrynus dorsalis. Next base: position 118,403,858 of record CM074720.1, read on the forward strand.
TGGACAGCCATTACATAAAAGGTTTAATTACCACAGATCCAGTCTGAACAACAAAAAGACAGACACCAGTGGGAGAACATTTTTGCCGAAAATGGTCACAGTTTCAGGGACATTAAATTGACTGTACTGATGGGACTGTTTGAGAGAGAGAGAGAGAGAGAGAGAGAGAGAGAGAGAGAGAGAGAGAGAGAGAGAGAGAGAGAGAGAGAGAGAGAGAGAGAGAGAGAGAGAGAGAGAGAGAGAGAGAATATGAATGAATATGGGAGGTTAACTTAATGATCTAATTGAAAGCTTTAAATTATGGTTTGAATAGAGACAGAGAATTCCTGTCACATTATTACATTGTGGATTAACCTTTACAACAGTCCCAACTGGGATTGTAAATACATTGGACCCCTCAGAGGAAGACTGCAATTTACAGCACTCTCCCTTTACCATTGACTGATCAAAGAACCAGAGTCTGGACTGAGCTTTCTTATCCAATTTCCATTCTAAACAACGCAATGTGTAATTGTATATAAGAGGTTTTCATATTTATCTGTACAGCATGCCTGAGGAAGAGACCTTAGAGGTCCTGAAAGTTTGCATCCTAAATCTGTTTAGTTGCCCAATAAAGGTATCAGCTTGACTATATTAGCCTCCTGTACCCTCATAGAGGGACTGGTTGTGGGTTTGATTGGTACATTACGATACTACTCTACAAAGGCATCCCCTTCTCTTCTTTCCCCTTTCTTTGACCTTAGGATAAGGCAGTACTTTGTACCTGACGAAACACCAGGACAGCTTGTAACTTAGCTACCCACTGTAGAGTGACAACTGCCAAGAGGAAAGCAGACTTGAATGTCAACTGGTGCAATGATGGAAGCAATAGGCTCAAAAGTGGACCTCTGAAAGACACACAGGACTAGGATAAGGTCCCACTGAGAAGTGGGATCCTTGAAGAAGGGGAAGGCATGAGCTACCCTTTGGAGAAAAACCTTGATAGCTGGGATGCTGAAATCTGAAAGGGAACTCAAGCTGAGGTAACAACTCAATCTTGTAGAAAAGACAATACAAGGGAAGGTAGAGAGCTGTGAGGACGCAATCTTTTCCAAGCACTACTTGTGGAAAAATAGACCATACCCTAAATAGACCATATCCTATGGTATGCCTTTAAAGAGACCAGCTACAGAGTCTGTATAATGGTGATAATGACCTCCATAGAAAAATCCTCCCACTTCAGGATGTTGGCTTCAAGCCAGTCTCACCACAGGTAATGCTGGAACAGATCAGACCTGGTTGGTAGTCAAATCAGGTCCTGAACGGACAGGCGATCCGAGTCTGCTAATCACGCCCTCCATGGCCAGTAAGGGGCAATCAGAACAACCTATGCCCATCCATTCTGATCTTCTAGGTCACCCTGGGATGAGAGGATTTGGAGAGATGAAAGTTTCACGGGATGGAGGAGAGGCCCGCTGCCACAAAAGCTGCCTCCAAAAAGGGTACTGCTTAGAGAACCTCTTGATTGTGGTCTTCCACTCATCCAGAAGGATCAAAAGTTGCATGTTCAGGGGGGAGGGGGTTAAATACTTTAAGCCTGTAGAAGAAATCTGAAGAAGACCCCTCAGAGGTGTCAGACCTGAAGGGTCTCAAAGACAGCTCTAACAAGCCCCCTTGGCTGAGGGAAGGGGTCATTCTCATAAGAGAACCCATAGGAGTAGAAATAATCCATATCATAATTTCCCCTCCTTTTCTTCCCATTCTGACAATTCCTACTCCGATGAATCTCCTACAATCTGAGGAACACTCAGATACAGGGGACACATATTTAAAGGTAGTGGGGGTTTCCATGACTGAAGCACCCGCCTAAAGGGAGAAGGGAATTAGGCCACTGAGGACAGAGGTGTTTTGAGCCAAACTGGTTCTTGGATAGTGCTGGAGGGCCCCAGTGGAGTAGTAGGGGCCGCAATACAAGACAGGCAGAGAAAGGGCCTGAATACCCTCTAGGAAGCCCCATTTGGCATGAGGAACAGTAAGTGAGGAGGTAAGGGACAGCCCTGACTCCTTAGATTTACCCCCATGCCCTATAGAATCAGACATCCTGAAAGTAAAAAAAAAGTGTCCCACACTAGAATAAACTACCAGCAACTACTCTCAGACTAACAAATCACTCTTGAAAGCCCAGAAAATACACTTGGCAGTGGAAAGGTTAATCTGGAGAAGGAGAGCAAGGATAGTCTGTCTGGTGGCTGCAAAACTGGCAGTCAATCAGGAGCAAGCCTGTGAAATGGGCATTCTGGAAAATGTAGTTCTCTTTTGCTGTTGCTTAGCAATGCCTGCACTCGATCTGCGGAATAGCCACGGGCTTCCTGGACATTCGGGACGTGAGCAGAATGAAAGAACATAAGGAAACAAGAAGATATTGCCCTCTGATTAATGTATGTCAAACAATTGCAACAATATCCCAATGAAGTACGCTCATACAAGTCAATGGTGCAAAGTTTAAGGAGAGCAGGATGTCATTCTTAAAGGTGCCGCTACAACAAATTTGGGCAAAAGTATCAGTCACCCAGAGACCCAAATTCCCCAGGGATCTTGTAAGTGCCATATAAGAGACCAAAGAAAATGGAAAGTGAAACAGTCCCACAAAGTCTCAAACTAGTGAAAAACGGCAGGGAAAGTGTTAATCCTAGCCAAACTGCAGCCATCCTTGCTCCAAAGCCCTATCCTGGCAAGCCCAGCTGGTAGGAGAGAGACATCCCTGTTGTGCAAGTCCTCCAGAACCTGCAAACAGTACTACAAGGCCACGACCTCTCCAGTGCACCCAGCAAGTCCCATTCTGGGAAGCAGGGTCAACATTATTGGCCTTAGACATGGCACCCAGCAGTATAAGTGTATACCAGATGCCATGGCTTCTCTTGTACACCTCTCCCCTCCTCTTACAAGTGGGAACAACAGTCATTGCCCCCATCCCCATTGCAAGCAGGGCTGCAGTGGCCTGCTGTAGAAAGTGGGACAGACGTAGCTATTGTGTCCACCCTCCCTCCATCAATCATGAGCCTACCCTGCAAATGGGACAGAGCAGACTAGCATAAGCATAGCCCATACATCCAGCCCATTGATGCCAATGTAAATAGACTGTTGCCCTGGCAGTTCAGCCCCCAAAGGACTAAGTGGCAGGTGAACAGGACCCAAAAGGCCCCAGACAGCTTTCCTAGCTAAGCCAAAGCTCTCACTGAAGATATGTATTCCATGAATAGAGTCAAAAAACAGAAAAAATTGCCCCACTGGGTAATGGCTCTGTACATCATAAGGTCACTCAAAAAACTGAAGTTTCACTAGTGGGTGGATGAGTATAGAGTGCACAGTGTGAAAGGAGCTTAATTTTGTAGTGCCCTGCCATATACAAGAAGTTCTGTACCCCATAGTCCCTGCATCCTTCAATGATGCAAGAGGAAGAGACTAAAGTGGAAATGGTAACGGTCTTCCTGCTTCCAATGCAGATTCCTTTACAACCAATAACCTGTTTTGCTTTTCCAACTGTTTTACTGGACTGCTTCCCACATTCAAGTCATCCAACATAATGCCCAAGTTCCTTTCACTGGATGTTTTTGTCAGCAAAAAACCACTTAGCCTGTATTCCACCTCTGTGCTTGTGTCCAAAATGCATTATTTCACACTTTTCAGCATTGAACTCAAGATCTTATTGTCTTGTACATCACTCATACATTTGTTTTACCTTATGAATTAGCTTCCTATGTGGTACAGTACCAAAAGCAGAAACAGAACAGAAACATGGCTGTTCTCAGCTTATTTATAGAGAATTGTGATCGCCTCAGATTTCTACTGTACTTGTACCAATTGAAAAGAAAGGAATGGCTGCACCTGCAAATCATATGCAAGGATAGATTTTTGGCCTCTGAAAACAAAATATCCAAGTTTTACAGGTATCTGAATGAAGTACAGGATAATTAAGTGCATGCAACACCAGTATATTTATAGGTGTTAGTGTCCCTTTAATGGTTTCTTCTGAAAATGTCCTTATGATGTGTGTTGGCACAATTTATGGTAGTTGTTGAGGTAATGTCAGTTGGGTCAAAATACATGACTACAGTTATATTAAGCTACAATACAAACATTTTGATCAAATGAATGTTAATGGTAGACTCTTAACACTATTTAATTGCAACACAATGCACTGAATACCTCTCTGGCATTCCAAGGGTTAAAGTAAAGCACTGTTTGGTAAGTGTAGTATGAATTATAAGCTGTGACTATTACTAGTACCATGTCTATCCAGAGTGAAGGAGGGTGGTCTTTATCCGAAAGAGACTGTTCGGATTACTGTTAAGGCTGCAAGGAATTACGAAATGGAAATGTTTCTTGTTTAGTGTGTAGTCTGCTGTCAATGGACACTAAATATAAATTCTTGTATACCTTTATTAAAAACTGAGGCAGTATTAGAAATTTTTGGAACAAAATTATCCAACAACTTAGCAATTCCATAAGCTATCATAAAACATCTTCCGTGTGTCTACACTTAAAGTTTCTGCCCATCATCCAACTCCGATTTTTTTTCCCACCTTTGGCTGGTTTTGGGGCATGTATTCCATATGCCGTCACCTGTAGGCATTTGGGTAGGTTTGTCCTTAGAGGGGCAGTACAGAGTATTCAAAAACAAACCACCACTAGAGGTACTCTCAGAGCTATGCAAACATTGCTTAAATTCCAGGGTGCTCAAGTTTTTCTGGGTAGATAAGATACCTACACAGCTGGGTAATATCAATGGGTTTTTAGAAGGGGGAGGCCTCTCTCAGGGGGTTTAAGCTGTCTTTACTTGACCCTATACGTCTTTTAAACTAGCATCTAATCGTACAAGGATGGACATTTCTAAGTCTACAGTAGGGTTTATTTCAAACCACAGTTTTACAATTTAACATCTCTTCATTTTAAATATTTGCAAATAAAAAAAAAATTATAATAATCTGAACAGGACATTCTGTAACTATACCATGACAGGGCAAGTATGTGTTGTAATAAAATCCTTTAGTCATTCATTCATGGATAGCCATCAGAGACATTAGTGGGCAAAACCTACATCACTTCACATAAAATAGGTAAATATTTTACAAGAGAGCTTACCTGTTTTAGCTGCATCATTGTTAAGGTAAAAAGAGTTACAAACTGCTCTTCATATTGACTAACACTGACTCCAGCTATCTCAGTGAGACACTTGAGAGACACATTTCTGAACATGGGGACATTTAGAAACTGAGGAGAAAAAAAAAAGACCTTTAATATCTTATTTAAAACCTTTGGGGGGGAAAAAAGAACAAAAAAACAATATAGTATGTTAAAAGAGCTGCATCAACAGCAAACAAGATGTTTCTACAAGCCACACATTTTACAAATGCCCTGGAACGCTAGTGCAATATTCCACAGAAAGAACATTTCCTAGACAATCAGAATCTAACTTTGTTCCTAGACAAAGACAAGGTTAGAATATAAAGTACCAGTAATATGTAGGGTGTGTGGGCGGGAGATACCAAGTCTTATTGAACCCACTCCCCCCATTATAAAAATAAGTGTGATGAAGTGTGAGGAGATTTCTAAAGTAAGACCATGTACAGAATCAAAAACAAGTTATTAACATTACCTTATATATTAATGTGCTGATCAGTTTGGTCTCAAAAATGTATCCCAGTGGTATCCAGTTAAGAAATCGAAGCAGTGTTTCCAAAGTTGCATGAACAAGTGGAGCATTTTGAGAGTTTTCCTAGAGTAATAAAAGAAGGCAATGGGAAAAACAAACTTTCCTATAAAGCCCCACATTCTTGGATCCCACATGTTATAATAACACATTGGTAGTGGTTCATAAGTATTCACTTGGCTATGTGTTGACCCTTTTTAATAAAGATAATAAGCACAACATAGTAGTGTTCCATCTTGTTTTTCTCTGGGCACCCCAGCACTCAGTGAGATGTTATTTGTGGCTCCAACGTGCTATAACTGGAGAGAAGCAAGACTGATATAAGCACTCCACTGTGAAACTCATTTCCAGATTGCAGCACTTCAAAGCCATAAATACATATGTCTGAGTGCAATCAGCCTGTGTTGAGATGGTTAGGGTTCACCCGAAGACAATCTGACATTAGGGGACGAAAGGAAAATTTAGCTTTGTTCAAGAAAAAACAAACAGGAGAGAGCTGACGTGGTATAAATAATAAATGAAATTTAAAAATCAATAAATCGATACACTTCTGGGTTTAAAGACTGGTGTTTACCGATTCACAACCGGTCTATAGGGATGTGTGGACAGATGGTGCTGGTCCTCCCCACACAGACCACTCTACAAGTGGCACTAATAAAAATGACTCTTCTGCTGTGAATAGAAGACTTTAACAAATAAATTCAGTTACAAATGGAATTATATAAACAAAAAATAAAATATAAAAACTAGAATAAACAGTGTACACTAAAAAATTTAAAACAGAAGTTCACACCGGACGAGTAATTTTCACTAGTACCGCTTATGGAGTCTGTGTGGGGAGGACCAGCACCATCTGTCCCCAACATGCCTATAGACCGGTTGTGAATCAGTAAACACTGGTCTTTAAACCCAGAAGTAAATGCATCGATTTATTGATTTTTATATTCCATTTATTATTTATACCACACGTCAGCGCTCTCCTGTTTGTTGTTTCTTGTATTCCAAATCAAGTGTATCCCAGTGGGGAGGATTCTGATATTGTGGATCGAGCCACTACAGATTGTTACCTGTGTGGAGGAAGTACACAGTATCCTGCTATTTCAAGCCAACTAGTGTTCCATCATATACCTGCTGAGAACCTGCCTAATAAACGAGAGGACCTTCAGCAATTGTACTACTGTGCATTTGGACAGTCTCTACGGTGTACAACTGCATCTGTGGCAGGACACAGTAGGACCGGCCTCTTAGCCCTTTGAGTGCCAGAGGGGTATGCAACGCATTGCAAAGCAATGAGTTGAGTACCCCTCTGGCATTTAAAGTGGTTAACATCACCCGGACCTTGGTCCGTGTACAGGGCTTTTACACTAGCAGTAAATATAGTAAATATTTCATTACTTATTGACAGGAAAGAGATAGGCACCATGAAACATGTAGCTCCCATGTCCTATAGTTCCACCATCATGTCTGTCAAAAAGTCAAGGCATAATGGAATCCATGTAATTCATTAGTATGTTTTAAAAAAATATTCCAATCTGAGTATTAAAAAAAAAAAACCCACAAAACAAAAAGTCCATTTATGCACTGGCGAGGAACCCAAATATTGTTATTTGCCCCTGCAGATAAGGGGGGGGGGGGGGGGGTTGTGCCATTCCAGTAAGTGGAGAGTTTCCAGGATTGGAGGACCCCCTGAAGAGAAAGAGGAAACTGTGCCAGAGGACTTTAAGTCTGTGACCCAATGTGGCTCTTGTTCATGGCTGGAGGGCCCTAGCAGAGAAGCAGGGGTCACAGCACATAAGTGGCATAAATGACCTGAGTAATCTCTGGGAAGCCCTGCATGGCTTGAGGAACAGTGAGCAAGAGGGATTTAATGATTCCCCTGAATCCTTAGCCTTAGGCCTAGTCCAATGTCCCTTAGGATCCAACACCTTAACAGGAGGAAAGTGTCTAGAGTAGATGAGAACCCAAATACTGTCACCCATATTAAAAAGTCCACCCCAGAAAGCCTTAAAAGTTCTTATCTGGCAGGTGAATTGTTCTTAGCCTTCTAACTAGCGTGATGGAACAAATCTATCTGGAGAGGGGAGTAGCTAGGTAGCCTGCTATGGAGGAGGGGAGGCTGCACCCTGTACTTCTTTGAAGAATTGTTCCAGCCTACTGGGAGGAGCTGTTGCCTCCCAGTGGTACATTTAAGCTATACTGGATGACAGAGAAAGTGTTTCTCACAGAAATTGTATCAGCAAGAGTTTCAGAATTCAGTGCACAATCTTCCATCAAGATAAAGTTGCTTAAAGAACTGTTACCGAAGTCCAACCAAAGATAGTTTCAGCTTTAAACATTACTCTAGAGGTGGTCCTTCCCTTCATTGTAACCTAACCCATCTAATAAAAAGGAGAAATCTCTTCATACGTTAGACATGGCTAGAGGTCTGTGACAGTATGTTTAATTCACAGAATTCTATAGCAAAACCAGTACATTATTTGTTGTTCCAGACAGCCCTAAGAAGGGTGCTCCTGTGTGAGAAAACCCAGCGTGTCCTCCCCAATCCATCCAGCTTCCCAAGCTTGTATCAAAAGATTGAACTATTAGACATTTGTGTACTGGGGTGGGATCACCTGTTAAACCTTTATATACATTAGTGTCACTAAGTATTTCATCATGGTAATATATATATGTAGTCTATGACTACAATGGCACCCCCCTTATCCGCAGGGCGAGTAACAATATTTGGGTTGTTAGCCAGTGCAGAATGGTGTACACAAAGTGTGCTTGCAAACCAAGCACACTTTTTAGACCATTCCAATCAAGTCATTCGTTGTAAATAACGTTATTGCGGTTTACTTACTTCATGAATGTGGGAAACATTTGAAAAATTTGACAGAGCACTCACAGGATACTTTTTACAGTGAAACATAGGTGACTGAATAAATCCACCTGTGTTTCACTGCAAAAAATATCCTGTGAGTGCTTTCATTACTCGTGCTTGTATAATACACACACACACACACACACACACACACACACACACACACACACACACACACAATAAACAATGCTGTCTAAGACAGTGGCACTTGCAGGGTTAAATACGTCCCATTTATATTGTATATCAAAACACACAAACATAACCCCCCACACCAATATTATAATTTATCTCTCATGTATATATATATGAAACACGCATGTGAAAGTACTTTCACGATCACTCTTTATATACAAGGAGACATTCACTTTGATAGCGAAGTCCACTGAAAAATTAACTATTACTTCATGAATGTTGGAAACATTTGAAAAATTTGGCAAGAACAGACAGTTTTAAACGGATAGTAATGTTTCACAAAAACAGCAGCTCCAATTAATCTTCATAGTATTTTTGCCATAGAGAGTGTTATTTCAGTACTGTCAGCGTTATAGTTCAGAAGAAATTGAATGAAAAAGTATCCCTTTTACCTAGAGTAAGCCACCTCCCCTCAGATATGGACCAGACTGCTCACAGCAAGGCACAATCTTCTAACTGTGTAAACAATGAAAACCCAGCCCCCCTTGACAGGTTTTTCCCCTATGCTAACTGATGAAGATTGTCCCTCTGCAATCCACCTGGACACCACCTTGCTGCTCTGAGCTGAGGAGTTTTACATCAGTAAAAGGTGCGGGAGGGGAATACATTCAATTACTCTTGAACTACAACTCTGACAGTACTGAAATAATACTCTAAATGACCCAAATACTATGAAGATTAATTGGAGGTCCTCGGATTTTGAAACATTACTAACCCTTTAAGAAAAGGCATAATGACTATACAAAACATTGATCCGAATGAGCATTTTTACCACTCCAATGCTGGAAGCTCACCATCACATTGCTTTACAATGCATGGGAGACCTTGCTAGCATTCAAGGGGAATGTTTATTTCTACCCTGTGGTCCACAATGGGTTTACCCCCCAAATAATTCCACTTTATTTTTCTACATTTAGGCCCAGTATGTCTAAATTAGTGATTTACAAAAATCTAAATAAGACAAGGGTACTTACCATTACAAACTGACACAGCTGAAATATCTGGGAGAACTCATTGCACATACTGTGTATAAAAGAAGGGAAAGGGGGAGACAAATAAATATATCAGCAAGGAACAGAAATCTATTAAGCAAATGGGGTGACAAGGACATGTACTATAGTGTAAAGCCTCTGCTATTCTATGGTGCCTCCTTTTCAAATGAGAGATCTTAGAACATTGAAATTGGAGTGATTTTTCACACCTTAGTAACCTACCACCCAAAAATACTCAATAGAATGAAGTAAAATAAACATAGCAGGGGAATGGGTGTTTTGTTTTTTGGGGGGGGTTTTGAGAGCCAGAGTGTTATATAAAGCATTGCAAAGCAATGTGCTGAAAACCCCTCTGGCACGCAAAGGGTTATTTTAAACTGGGGGATAACCATAATAGAATTGTAGACAAGTTAATCAAATGGAAGATTGAAGTGGGAGCGCGGAGAATTGCAACTGGAACTGAAAATTTTGCAGTATGTTTCAGGTCAGCGTAGCCCAACATTTTGCTAGGGTGGGGGCCACATTTTAGGTTCCATCCCCCCTGGCATGCATTTCTATTCGAAATTTAGATACCCGTAATATTCTCTCAACTGATGATTCAGTGGTACAGATACACATTTTGAGGCATGCACAAGACATGGGTTACCTGTCTTTCAAATGTTTAGCTTTCACTTGCGTTATCTGCCCACTGGAAAAGTCAAATACTTCTTCACTTAAAAGTTTCAAAATAACCATGTTGTTCTGACAAAGGCTCTCGCTGGTTCGACTTGCTCCCACAATATCACTGATGAAGGTAGGCCAATGTTTAGGCCATTCCTGTTTCAGTATCTAAAAAATAAAAGCAACAAGGTTGATTCGCAAAGGAGTGAATAGCTTTTCCAACGTGTTAAAAGGTACCTGAAACAAAGACTTGACATTAAGATCGATTTCACACATTTTAGACCTATTTTGCCTTGAAATGTGTGCATCTCAAATTGTACAGATACATTTAAATGTGAACTATATGCTGGATTAGTGTCTATTAATTTTAAAAAAGGACTTGTCTAGGTATATGCAGTGGATATCAAAAGTCTACACATTATTACAAGGATAAAACTGCAAAATCCAGGTATACTAGGTTAAAAAAAAAACAAAACCTATCCATTCAGACCCACTACTGTCAAAGCAAAAAGGGCTTCTACAAAGTATTAATGGGTGTTCACACTTTGCAACCAAGACACTGTCAGTTTTTTTTTTTTTTTTTTAATATAGTTTTCAAAGATGAGCATTTATTTATCACTTACATATCGTTGGCAACCAGATCTTATTAAAGGTGAAAAAAGGTTTGATGTGATGTGTATTTCAGCCTTGATAACAGAAACTGCAATTTCTATAAGGGAGGGCAGACTTTTGATATCCACTGTATATACATACCTAACAAAAATGGAGATTGACCATTGTGGATAACTCCAGATACTACCCCAAAAAACACAAACCTATAAAAGAATTTGTTTTCTTACCAGTTAAATCCTTTTCTCTTTAGTCCATATGGAACACAGGTACAATGGGGTCTTTGGGTGGAGACTCCCTCCACCAGCTCAACCCCAGCCCACTAACCCCCAGAATTCTTGTGACTGAAGCCACACAAAAAGAAACAAGTGAGGGGAAAAAGAAAAGAAAAAAAAAACCTCCTAAAAGGACTCATCTGCCCAGGAAAGAAATACCACAAAGGTCCAGTTCTCATGGGAGGAGATCGGTGTTCCATTTGGAACAAAGAAAAGGATTTATCAAGTAATAACACTAAAATCCTATTTTCTCTTATGTTCAATTTGGAACACAGGGGTATACCAAGGATAGGATTCCTAGGGAGTGAAATGAGAAAAGAATTTCCTTTTCAACTTCAAGAGCCATGGCGTCAAAGCCAGTCTCAACACATACTTGTACCAAAGGTGACCCTGGTACAACAGATCCAGTGTGGAAGGTAGATGGATTGGATCCTGAATAGATCAGCTGTCCAAGCGTGCAAAACACCACCCTGATGGGTGTTACCCCTAATGCCCAGGAAAACCAGAACCTGAGGGGGAATCTGAGAGAACTTCTGCAGGTTTAGGATCCAGCCATGGTGAATAAGAATGTGGGCGCATTCTTTGACATGGTGAGCAAAAAGCTCCCCTGAAGAAGCCTTGATGAGGAAGTTGTCCAGATTTGGTGTCAGAGAGATGCCCTGTTTGTGAATGAAGGTAGCCAGAGCTGCCATGAAATATGTGTAGACTCTTTGTGTCATAGCCAGGCCAAATAGCAGAGCCGTGAATTGGTAAGGATTGAACCGAAAGCAAAACTTCGGTATCGTTTGATGGTTTAGATGAATCGTGACATGTAAATAAGAGTCCTAAAGATCTATGAAGGCCAGATACTCCCCCTGTCACATTGCCGCAAAGACAGAATTCAACTACATACTTGAGGCAAATGAGGTCCAGAATAGAAAGGCAGCCTCCATCGTTCTTGGAGACCACAAATAGGTTAAAATAGAAACCTGAAGAGAGCTCAGCAGATGGGACTGACATCAGCACCTATTTCTCCAGCAGAGAGCCCACTGCCTCTTTGAACAGTCTTGACTTAAGTGCCCCCTGAAGCAATAAAACACACAATATTCCTAATCAGCACCTAAAACGTTACCTCAATAACCACCTATAAATAGCAGCCACCCTCATTATTCTGTAAGGGGCTTTGGAATAAGAGATACCCATAGTGAGTGCCATAACATAACTAAGCTCACATCAACACCTACATGAAGAGGCAATCCACTCCAGGGAAGCCCAGTGACGGTAACATGCCTAATAGAATATAAAGACCCATATCTAATAAGAATATAATAAACTAAAAAATTAAGATGGCCATGTCCTTCCAGCTTGCTTGCAGGACACATGAATTCTGAGTTAGTGGGCAGGGCAGCTGGGCTGTAGGAGAGAGACCCCATAGTACCTGTGTTCCATATTACATGCAAGAGAAAACAATTTTTTATATGGAGAACTTCTACCTAGGCAAGTCATTCTCTGTTAAAGAGAATGAAAAAAAAAAAAAAAAAAAAAAAAAAAAAAAAGTATAGTATTGTTCATTTAAAAAATTTGTTATAATGCATAGCATATATTTATAAATATTCAATTTCAAAGATTCCCCCTCCCACACTTTCATTAAGTCAGGCAGAGATCCCTCTAATCTGAAAGCTGGTTGCTTGACACACTGGATCGCTACGAAGGACAATAAGCTGTTCAGTCCAAACAGAATTGGCTCTGGTAACCCACGCAGAAGCCAAGGGAGGCACCTATGGCAGTGAAGGAAGACTTTAGGATAGCTTCAAGCTTCCTATCCATTAAATGCTCAAGTGATGCGGCATCCGCCAGGGGCAAAGTGGATTTAGACAGTCTACAAATAGGGGGATCAACCTGAGGAGGTGTAGCCCACTGAGCCAAAGCTGCATCAGAAAAGGGGTACAGCTTAGAGAATCTCAGAGCAAAACACTAGTCTGGAGTCTTCCACTCATCCAAGATAACATGGTCCAGATTGTGGTTTGGCAGAAACATAGTACAGGACTTCTTGTGCCTTTGAAAGATGTCGAAAGTAGACTGTCTCTACAGGGTTAACAGGAATATGTAGGGTAGTCAAAACCGCCTTATTGAGACCAGCAGAGGGTTCAGGGTCAGCCTCAAAAGGGGTCACCATAAGTATGGGAAGAAGCCCCTTCTGTACACTCGCCATCCTCAGACTCTTCAAATGAATCCTCCTCAGAGGAATCAGAAAGATCAAGAATGCCAGTGGTTTTAGGAGCAATAAACCTGAAAGAAGTGGGGGCTTCCAAGACTGAAGAACCCCTTGAAGTAAAAGAGAAAACTGTGCCATAGAGGACTAAGTCCTTGATCCAATGTGGCTCTTGTTCCTAAAGTATACATATAGAACACACAAGTGTTAAACTCATGAATCCAAAAAGGGAAAATGAGAAATAAGTACCACAAAGTGATAAGCATGGCAGGGAAGGGGTTAAATACCACAAAGCAGCCCAAAATGCTCCAAAGACCCAAAGAAAAGGCAAACAATGACCCTGAATGAGAACAGGAGAGATCCATGTGCTTAGCAAAGGTGTACAGGGAAGACAAAGTCGCAACCTTGCACAACTGCTCAACCAAGGCCTGATTCTTGTAGGCCCAGGAGAGTGCCCTGCCTCCTATAATTGCACTACTTAACCCAACTGGCTTTGCATCCCTCAATGACGCTAGAGAAATTTGCCATTAGGAAAACATCTAAGGGCTTATCAGCCTGATCCTAAAAAGGGACAGTAATGTTTCAAAATAAAAGCACTCCAATTAATCTTTGTAATATTTGAGCCATGGAGAGTATTATTTCAATACCGTCAGAGTTGTAGTTCAAGAGTAATTGAATGATAAAGTATCCCCCTCCCACCTCTTTTACTGATGTAACACTGCTCACCTCAGAGCAGCAAAACTATCCAGATGGATCATAGAGGAAAAACCTTCAGTGAGTATAAGGAAAAACCTGTCAAGGGGGGGACTGGGTTTTCCTTATGCTCACAGTAAGAAGACTGTCAATTGCAACGAACTGTCCGGTCAATAGACCAGGTTCCACATCTGAGGGATGGTGGATTACATTAGGTAAAAGGGACAGGAGGGGGAAACTATCATTCAATTACTCTTTAACTATAAATGACAGTATTGAAATAACACTCTCCATGGGCCAAATACTATGAAGATTAATTGGAGCTGCATTTATTGTGAAACCTTACTATCCCTTTAAAGGCATCTTCCAAAAGCACTATGGTATTTTTAGCAAGGTAAGAGATTGGGGGGGGGGGGAGGATATCAATGGTAGGTGGGGCAGCTCATTGGGACAAGGCCTCAGCTGAGAAAGGATAAAGGTTGTAAATGCATTTATTACAGAAGAATCTCCTTCCAGACATTTTCCATTCCTCTAAAATAACTTAGTCCAAAGAACGATTGGGAAGAAAAATGGGTGATTCCCTTTCTGCATCACTGGAAGAAGACAGGTCATGAAAGCCCCTCTAAAGTATTAGAAAAAGAAATAAAATACATAGAAATACCTCAAAAGTTACTTAGACTGCAAAGGGTTAAACCCCAGAAAGAGATCAATATACCAGCCTCTATGTAGCCTATGCAATGGAATTAGAAATATGGCTGCCAAAGCACCATCTTGTCCTAAGCAAAAATCCTCAAAAAAGGGGGATTCAGGGTAATACAGTTTTCCACTGCATAAACTACACAAAAAGTGGTTCTGTAGCAGTTTTAAAACTGCAAAATTAAGTGGTATGAACACTGTCCCCACTCAATAGTGAATGGCTAGCAACTGGGATTTTGAGCCCAGTATGACCCTTGTCGTTGAAACAGGTGCAGATATACGCATCTGTAAAAAAAAAAAAAAAAAAAAAAAAAATAGCCATGCACTCCTATGGAACAAAGCTGGCCACCGAGCAGGCTGCAGTTCTAAAAGGTCACATTCCAAAAACTGAAAAACTAAATGAGAATAGAAATGAGTGTTACAAATAATATATACTAGTTGAACAGCCTGTTACACGGGCCACAGTGCCACTGCCACCCGGTCGCGGGGAAGTCACACGCAGTAGAGACTGCCCGCGCCACGGCTGATACAGAGCTGGACGCTCCTTAGGAGTGCCCAGCTCTGTATCAGCCGCGGTGCGGGCAGCCTCTACTGCGCATGACTGCAGCAAGAGCAGAAGTGTGTACTGCGCATGTCGCGGCGATACACACGATTTAGCGAATTATTATATAGGATATCTATATATATAGGTATATTTGAAGTAAGAGAAAATAAGTATAGAATAAGGCTAACTAAAGGAAAAAGCCTATTAACATGGAAAAGAAACATCTGCAAGCATAGCAAGTACGAGAAGTAGAAGGACTGAGCGCTAGACCGGCAATAACAGTACTTCATAGTGGGTACCAGGTAAGAACAGGGACAAAGCAGTAAGGACAACATTGCTGAAAGGGTTAACTTACTAGTCTTCTTTCTTCAGACCTCCATTATACCAGAACAGTAACTTGTGATAAAGTCAAACTCCACAGGGAAATGGCCAAGAACTACGTGTGTAAAGTGGACAATACAACTCCAGTGAAACCAGTTAATGGGAGCCCAGCTAATGGGGGATTATACAGCCCCATATATAAGTATAGCACTGCGGAATTAGTTGTCGCTATATAAAGAATAATAAGTAGAAGGAAAATAAAAAATCTAAGCAGTGCTGAGGGGCAGGGGTGAAGCTGGAAGGTAAGAAGGGAGTATGACACACACACACACACACACACACACACACACACACACTTTTTAGTCTTACCTGTTAAATCCTTTTCTCTTAGTCGATACAGGTTACTGAAAACTTTGGGTAGGCGATCAGCCCCTTTAACTAGGCAGGAACAATTCTGAGAAGTGACTGCTGGGTGGAGCCTACCAAGCGCGGACCAAGCGCAGACCCCAAAGTCACCAGAGCACCAATGAACCAACAGATGAATAGCTCAACAATAACCATGAAGTGTAAACGGACACTGAACAGAGGTAAAAAAAACAGACCCCGGGAACTGTTACACAGCACACTGAACTATAGCCAAAAGGGCTCAAAAGTGAAAGAGCACTGAGAGACTGAGAACCCAGACAGGCAAAGCTGCCTCCAGGATCTTCCTCACAAAACTGGCATCAGCCGATGCCAGCACATCCTCACAGTAGTGCTTTGAGAAGGCATGCACAGATGACCAAGTGGCCGCCTTGCACAACTGATCAGCTGAGGCCTGATTCTTGAAGGCCCAAGATGCCCCAATAGACCTCATAGAATGAGCTGTGACCCAAAAGGGAACAGGCTTCTTCCTAAGTTTGTAAGCCTTACGAATAGTGGACTTGATCCAAGAAGCAATGGTTACCTTGGAAGCAGGCTTCCCTGCCCTGGGACGCGGAGGAATGACAAAAAGTGTCAGACTGCCTCAATGGCTCAGTGCGATGCACACAGAACTTGAGACAACGCACAACATCCAACAGGTGAAGATCCTTCTCCTTGTCAGAAGTAGGGTTAAGGAAGAAAGAAGGAACCACAATCTCCTGATTAATGTGGAACTCAAGACACCACCTTCGGGAGAAACTCGTGAGGTGTGAAGCACCGCCTTGTCCTTGTGTAACACCAAAAAGGGTGGTCTACAAGACAGGGCATGCAGCTCCGTAACAAGGCTAACATACACAATCGCCAGGAGAAAAGCCATCTGCCACGTCAGCAGACAGAGAGCAATAGTGGCCAAAGACTCAAAGGGAGGGCGTTGAAGGACGCCCAAAACAAAGTTAAGGTCCCACTGAGGAGCGGGAGTCAAACACAGAACAGGTATGAGCAATGCCTTGGAAGAAAACCTGAACCTTAAGTCTGAACCTTAAAAGAACTCAGACTGAGACCCTTATCCACACCATTCTGGAGGAAGGAAAGGACTGTAGGAAGATCAAAATCCTGATATTGGTCTACCTTTAAATCTTGGTGTGCTGATAGGGACCTAACTCGATGGTAGGCCTTAAAGGAAACCAGCTTATGGGCACTAAGCAAAGTAGCCATCATTCCAGAAGAAAATCCTCTCCTCTTCAAAACTGAGGATTCAATTTCCAAGCCATCAAAGCTAGACAATGAACATCCTCCTTCCACAGGTAACCCTGTAGAAGAAGATCCGGACTGGAGGGAAGCCGAAGAGGTTCCGCCACAGAGATCCAGAAGCTCCAGAAACCAAGCCTGCCGAGGCCAGTATGGAGCAATTAGAATGACTCGGCAGCGCTCCAGTCGCAGTTTCTGTAGCACCCTGTGCAACAGGGGAATGGGAGGAA
This sequence comes from Rhinophrynus dorsalis, assembly GCA_037306005.1. Classification (NCBI taxonomy): domain Eukaryota; kingdom Metazoa; phylum Chordata; class Amphibia; order Anura; family Rhinophrynidae; genus Rhinophrynus; species Rhinophrynus dorsalis. Next base: position 118,421,463 of record CM074720.1, read on the forward strand.
AGCTGTATGCCAGAGGGAAATTCCACAGAATCGACAAGGCATCCACTGCTAGAGCCAGGGGATCCACCCAGAACGAGCAGAACATTGGAATCTGTTTTGCCTGGTTGCCATCAGGTCGTTGCACAGAAGACCCCACAACTGGACAATGAGGTTGAAAACCTCTTGATGCAATTCCCACTCTCCACTGTGTGTCGACTGAGGAAGTCTGCCAGAACGTTGTCTACGCCAGGAATATGAACTGCAGAAATGGCAGGGACATGCTCCTCTGCCTATTATAAAATAACCTTGACCTCTAGCCAAGCTGCAAGACTTCTTGTGCCACCTTGCTTGTTGATGTAGGCTACCGCTGTGGCGTTGTCCAACTGTACCCTGACCGGGCAAGCCTCCAGCTGTCTTGTAAAATGTCGCAGGGCATGAAAAATCACCCGAAGCTCCAGGATATTGATGGGAAGGAGAGATTCCTCCTGGGACCGCCAACCCTGAGCATTCAAGTGCCCCAGGAATGCTCCCCATCCAGAGAGGCTGGTGTCTGTCATCACGGTTGTCCAGAATGGAACCAGGAAGGGCCTGCCTTTCAGGAGACTGTTCAGGTTGAGCCACCATGAGAGGCTCAGATCCACATGAAGAGAGATAGGGACCTCTCCAGGAGATCCGGACGACCCCTGCATGCCAGGATTAGAAATCTCTGAAGTTCCCTGGTATGAGCCATGGCAAACGGAACAGCTAATATGGTGGAAATGAACTTCCCCACCAGGGATGATAACGTCTTGGCTGGAACCGGTTCCTGAGACAGGACAGCATGGTCCTACAGTGCTATCTGAAACACCATCCTCTGTGAGGGAACAAGGTCTGACTTCTCCAGATTGATGATCCACCTGTGACGGGACAGAGAATGAATGCAATCCTGCACCTGCTGATGAATGAGTTCCGGAGAAGATACCATCAGAAGGAGATCGTCCATGTATGGGGTAACTGATGCCGTCCCGATAGAGGACGAAAGTCAACGCTCCCAGGGCTCTGCTGAAAACTTGAAGGCGTGGTCAGGCCAAAGGGGAGGGCTGAAAACTGGAAATGCCCTCTGTCGCAAGCAAAGCAAAGAAATTGCCAACTCTCTGGATGAATGGTGAAGTGCAGATAAGCATCCTGAAGATCCAGCGAGGCCAGAAATCCCCAGGGGACATGGCAGCCATCACCGTGTGGAGTGACTCCTGGTAAAATTGGGACCTGACCACAAAAGGAGTCGAAATCCTTCAAATCCAAAATGGGACGGCAGTCTCAATCCTTCTTAGAAGCCACAAAGAGACTGGAGTAGAACCCCAACCCCCGTTCCTGAGGAGGAACAGGTTCCAAGACCGCCTTGTTCAGAAGGGCCTGAATGGCTCCCTCGAAAAGGCGGCGCTTTTCTGCTACCAGAGGAGAGCAAGAAGAGAAGGTCCGAGAAGGAGGAAGGGAGGTGAAGGAGATCCTGTACCCAGTAGCCGCCATCTGCAAGACCCACTAGTCTGCCAGAGGCCTCCCAAGCCGATAGGTAGTGGAGTAAGCAGCCACCTACCTGCAAGTGGGGTCCGGGATTCGGCGAGTCATGCAGGAGGCGGTTTGGAAGCCTTGGGCTTAGCGGAGGAATTGGACCTCCATTATTGCTTAGGATTGGATGAGGAGCACGGAGCCTGAGGCACCACTTGGGCCGCCTGGCACGAGAGCCTGAAACGGATGAAAAAGCAGATTCCTTTTGACAGGCACCTTCTTCCTCTGGACCACTGACAGGCGAGTACTCTTCCCACCAGTTGCTTCACTGATCAGATCCTTGAGATCAGGCCCCAACAGTGAGGTGCCCTGGAAGGACAAGGACAGGAGAGCCCTCTTGGAGGCCGTGTCAGCAGAACAGATCTTGAGCCAAAGAGCCTGTCTTGCTACCACAGACATAGTTGATGCCCTGGCTACCATGCACACAGTATCAAACAGGGCAGCAGAAACATAATGCCAAGCCTCAGAGATGTTGGCGAGAAGCTGCATAGTCAGTAAGTAGGAGCTCCCTGACAGACAGCTGAAGTGAGCTGCTTAGTTCAAACAGCCACGGCTCTATTCACCCACAGGTCAGAACCAGCCGTCGCAAAAATGGCCTTGAGAGAGGTCTCAAGCTTTTTGTCAGTCCAATCTTTCATAGCAGATGCATCAGCCACAGGCAAGGCAGTAGACTTAGAAAGCCTGGAGAGACAGGGGCATCCACGTTGGTGGTTTAGGCCCTGCCACGAGTGGAAAGCCCCCTGCAAGGTGGATGGAAGGAGTTGTAAGGCAACAGGAGGTCCCTGGTAGTAGCCTTAAAACTCTTGCATCCAAACTGGCTCTAGTGCATGGCTGGAGGCCCCTGCAGGGCATTCAGGGGCAGCAGCCCATGCAGGGCAAACATGACCCGAGTATTCTCTAGGTAACCCTGAGTGACATGAGGAGCAATGGGGGACAGAGACACCCCAGTATCCTTAGCCTTCGGCCTAGCCCAAAGGTCTAACAAAGCAGACACTCACAAAGTCAAACAGTCAAAGTATCAGAAACACCCACAAAGTAGTGTGTATGGTGAACAAAATCACCCCAGAAACGTTAAAATAGACTTATCTGGTAGGCAAAGGGTTAAACTGCTGAGAAGGAGAGTCCAAGCCCTGCATAGGATACTCGTGCAGCGCACACACAAAATGTTTGCTGAGGCGGAAGTCAATCAGAAGCGAGCGCTCATGGTAACTGTAGTTTCACCGATAAAGTACCCTAACAGTGCCCGAAGCCCCCCAAAGGCCCGGAACTTTGACCGGATAACAGAGCAAGGGCAGACCAACAAAACGAGCCATCTCTGCCCTCTCTACGTGGAGCTGTTGCAGAGATATGTTCCAAGTTGTAAAGTCCCATAGAAGTGAATGGAGCAATGGAGTCTATGCGGTAAACGCAAGTTAACAAGGTGAATACCAAACTGTAAAACCACTCAAAAGCCCACTAGAACAAGTCAGCAGACCCAATAAACACTGGTCCCAGTAGGGAAAGTGCCCACAACTCCCCCAAAAGATGGTAACCAGCAGGAAAAGGGTTTAGTTACCACAGTAACTTGCTCCAAACACCTCACAGACATACAAATAAACCCAATGAGTGCATGAGTATGTAATAGGAACTCAAAATGAGACCCCTGTGAAGCGTGGGACATGTAGACCTCAGCACTCAAAGGGTGCTCACCTTTTTTCAGCAAATCTTCTGTCTTCAGATTACCATATAATCAAGACGAAGGTTCAGTGGGCACCTCCTAAGGAAAGAACTTGCAGCCAAGATTTCCCCCCAGGGCTTAGGTCCACAAAAGCACCTGGTAAATAGAGCTATCCACATTTGGGTAATGGGAATCATCAGTGATGGTAATCCGCCTAATGGTGGTACTCCATATCTAACAGAAAAATAATAAAAAAAACTAAGACTGTAGCAGAACTGTTCTCTTGCCTTGTGTCTTGACCAAGGAACAAATCTTACTGGGTGTGGATTGGCTAGCTGTAAGCTAAGGAGAGGAGGTAGGCTCCACCCAGCAGTCACGTCTCAGAATTGTTCCTGTCTACTTAAAGGGGCTGATTGCCTACCCAAAGTTAACAGTAACCGTCAGAGAAATATATGTACAGTCAGGGAAAAAATAATTTGATCCCCTGCTGATTTTGTATGTTTGCCCACTAACAAAGAAATGATGAGTCTATAATTTTAATGGTAGGTTTATTTGAACAGTGAGACAGAACAAAAAAATTCCAGAAAAACGCATTTCAAAAAAAGTTATAAATTGATTTACATTTTACTGAGTGAAATAAACATTTGACCCATTTGAAAAACATGACTTAGTACTTGTTGGCAAAACCCTTGTTGGAAATCACAGAGGTCAGACGTTTCTTGTAGTTGGCCACCAGGTTTGCACACATTTCAGGAGGGATTTTGTCCCAACTCCTCTTTGCAGATCCTCTCCAAGTCATTAAGGTTTCGAGGCTGACGTTTGGCAACTCGAACCTTCAGCTCCCTCCAAAGATTTTCTATGGGATTAAGGTCTGGAGACTGGCTAGGCCACTCCAGGACCTTAATGTGCTTCTTCTTGAGCCACTCCTTTGTTGCCTTGGCCATGTGTTTTGGGTCATTGTCATGCTGGAATACCCATCTACGACCCATTTTCAATACCCTGGCTGAGGGAAGGAGGTTCTCACCCAAGATTTGATGGTACATGGCCCCATCCATCGTCCCTTTGATGCAGTGAAGTTGTCCTGTCCCCTTAGCAGAAAAACACCCCCAAAGCATAATGTTTCCACCTCCATGTCTGACAGTGGGGATGGTGTTCTTGGGGTCATAGGCAGCATTCCTCTTCCTCCAAACACTGCGAGTTGAGTTGATGCCAAAGAGCTCGATTTTGGTCTCATCTGACCACAACACTTTCACCCAGTTCTCCTCTGAATCATTCAGATGTTCACTGGCAAACTTCAGATGGGCGTGAACATGTGCTTTCTTGAGCAGTGGGACCTTGAGGGCGCTGCAGAATTTCAGTCCTTCACAGCATAGTGTGTTATCAATTGTTTTCTTGGTGACTATGGTCCCAGCTGACTGGATATCATTGACAAGATCCTCCCATGTAGTTCTGGGCTGATTCCTCACCATTCTCATGATCACTGAAACTCCACGAGGTGAGATCTTGTATGGAGCCTCAGACCAAGGGAGATTGACAGTTATTTTGTGTTTCTTCCATTTGCGAATAAATTGCACCAACTGTTGTCACCTTCACACCAAGCTGCTTGGCGATGGTCTTGTAGCCCATTCCAGCCTTGTGTAGGTCTACAATCTTGTCCCTGTCATCCTTAGACAGCTCTTTGGTCTTGGCATTGGTGAAGAGTTTGAAATCTGATCGATTGCTTCTGTGGAAAGGTGTCTTTTATACAGGTAACAAGCTGAGATTAGAAGATTAGTAATGTCTAAAAAAAAAAAAAAAAAAAAAAAAAAGCTTTTTTGCATTTAGAAGAGCTTAAAAAGCTGATCTAAATGCAAAAAAAAGTATCTCTCAAACCGCTATGGTTTAAGATATACGGGCGTTTAAAGTTTGATTTCTCCTACTGACAGCTGTAAAGCTGTCAGCAGGAGATCTGTGTCGGTCGACACTGAGGCGCTTGAGAAGTGCCGGGATCTCGTTACTTACACGGAATCCCTTCATTGGAATGGTCTAAAACGTGTGCCTAGTGTTCAGGCACATGTTTTAGACCATTGCAATGAAGGGATTCTGTGTAAATAACGAGATCCCGGCACTTCTCAAGCGCCTCAGTGTCGACCGACACAGATCTCCTGCTGACAGCTTTACAGCTGTCAGTAGGAGAAATCAAACTTTAAACGCCCATATATCTTAAACCATAGCGGTTTGAGAGATACTTTTTTTGCATTCAGATCAGCTTTTTAAGCTATTCTAAATGCAAAAAAGTTTTTTAGACATTACTAACACTTTAAGAGAGTTATCCTAATCTCAGCTTGTTACCTGTATAAAAGACATCTGGGAGCCAGAAATCTTGCTGACTGATAGGGGAGTCAAATACTTATTTCACTCAGTAAAATGCAAACCAATTTATAACTTTTTTGAAATTCGTTTTTCTGGATTTTTTGGTTATTCTGGCACTCACTGTTCAAATAAACCTACCACTAAAATTATAGATTGATCATTTCTTTGTTAGTGGACAAACGTACAAAATCAGCAGGGGATCAAATAATATTTTAACTATATATAAAATTATATACACAACACCCACATATATACATTATATATACACACACACACACACGCAAGAGATGAATGGACCCCATCACCCATTATTGCAGCCTTACTTGGAGCTAAATGTTGAGTATGTGGCCTTTGACTGTATTTGAGTTTTACATGACAGCTTTAAAGAAAAAAAAAAACAAAAACCACAAATACATACAAGATAATTTATCGTTTTCAATACAGAAAACCATATTTATTCAGAGTTAATTGTTATACATACCTGTACTAAAATCATGTTCAATTTTCCAATATACACTTTCTCTTTCTAGAAAGGGAAGAAAGCACTGAGTAAGTCTGATTTAAAAAGCCCACTCTCTGTCTTATATATATATATAAAAATAAAAACAAAAGCCTTTACCTACCTCTACACATGTTGCATCTGAAGAAGTCTTAATGATCAATCCAACAACATACTTTTTTATACCTAAAACAGTAATATTTACAACAGTCAAAAGGATGAACGAAAAAGTTAATTCTCTTAGTACCAGCAACTACTATTGAACATGATAGGTGTGTTACAAGATCAGACATGATGATTAAATTAGGCCCAAATAACAGCATTTTACTTTTAGATGTAGAAGTCAAAATTGAACTGTAGAATAATTCAGAATGTGTACCTCTATTATGCAACACTGCATCTTCAGCAACAAGACACTATAATACTTATGGCAACACTTCAAATCTGATTATGAAAGTAAGAAGTGGCTTATATATGGAGACAGGATATAGTACAGAGTTTCCAGAATGGAAAAATGTTTAGTGGTTTATCTCTCACTTTTGGAAAATGTTCCATTCAGTGAATTGTTCTATTGTACTCACAAAGCGTTTCATACTGAAAAGTACTTCATCAAGGAATTTAATATTTTTCAGTACAAAATGTGTCAGATCTTGACGAGGACACTGAATTTTATATTTTATTGCCCACATAGTATCTTAAAAGAATGCCAACAGAAATCCTATCATATGGGCATTTCACCCAGAATGGTTGTACTTGGCGCGAGTATACCTTTTCCCGCAGTCCGCTTATCGGAGCCACATGTTCCCATACAACCACCAAAAACCTTATGTGCTTTAAGAGCCACTGCGGTGAGGTGAACTACAGTGGTAGGAGCCATGTGCTGATATCTGGAGATGAAGTGGGTTGGAGTTCAGCTCAGAGAGCCCATATTGAAGCGTACCACGTATTAGAAAAACCGGCTTCCAACCACAAACAACCACAAACATCCGAAGCAGAGTGGGACAGAGTTCAGCTGGTGAAAACATGCAGAGGTGCCCCCCACATAAAATATATCAACGAGAATGTTTGCGGATCTTTATTGCCTTGTCTATCATTGGCATATTTTGTTACATCAAAAAGCGCACTTCTTGAAAGGAAAGGAACATTGTTTCAAAGTTGTATATACAACTTTTTGTGGAGGAAATCAGTCTAAAGCTCATAACATTTGATGAACTTGTTAAATTGAATATTTTTGGTCATTGTTTAGAATGCGCTTTTACTCATAAATTTGTGAGCTTTTGGTGTGCATTTTTTATGGTACACAGGAGGCCTTAGATTTCACTACTTCAGCTTCCACCATTTCCCTACTCTACTCTCTAGGCTCCTTGATATAACGAAGCAGGAGGTGGTAATGTTACCAATACAAAACTTTTTTGTCCGTCATACAAAAACTCGCCATTAATGTTCATAGCTAGTCTAATACATACATCAGACCAATGATCAAGTAGAATATTAACTTATAGTTCCCTTTTGTCATTTTTGTATGTACTGCATTTGAACACAATCTTCTGTTTTTCTCATCACCTATGGTACTGTATGTATAGCGCTAATGCTACACTCCCTCAATAGTAGCCTGGGTCCACTCTTAACTACTGAACCTTGCTCATATTCCAGCCTAAAGGAATATGAATATAATTATATATATTTATATTTTGTATGGTTTATGTCCCTGAATACTCTGGTTTATCCCCAGAGTAAAACAAGGGTACTCCCACTGCTGAGAGATATTTTATTAAAAAATTGTTGCTACCATCCTATGGAGATTTATGGTCCACAGACCAGAGCTTTCCATAGGATGGTGTAGCAACAGGGCCACCGTACATTTTCAGGCCATTGTGATATTGCACCTACAAAATTCAAGTCTGAGCTGTTGTAATTTTTTAATAAAATATCTCTCAGCAGTGGGAGTACCCTTGTTTTACTCGGGGGATAAACCCATCAACATTTTTTTTTTACATTTTAAAGTATTACTATCCCTTTAAAAGGGAATAAGTACTCTGCTATATCATACCATAAACCGCATACAAAATTAAGGAGTGTTAATGTCCTTTGCCCACATGTATAACTGTCCAAGCTTTTGCACCATACAGTCATGATACCCAAATCTTCATTGTGCACGGATCCCTACTTTTGCTTGACTTACTGGGGGCATGTTTCATTATATTTACAGTGCTGATGGCAGAGGATTTAAATAGTTTAGAGCAAGACCAAAAGGTAATTTATTTACAGTCTGATTTATATACACACATAATGCGAGTTTTATTAAGGTCAAGCAATGTGAAACATTTATACACACACACACCACATAGTCTGATTAACTTAAAGAGGGACACTAGGGATGGACGGAAGGACACTGGAATTTTTGCCTCAGAGGGACACAACCCCCATTTAAAAAAGCCCCCAAAGTCACCAGAGCACCTACAGATCATAAATAGCTCAACACTAACCACAAAGTGTAAATTGACACTGAACAGGGGTAAAACAAATCCCATGAACTGTTACACCGCACACTGAACTAGAGCCAACAGGGCTCAAAAGTGAGAGAGTAATGAGAGACTAAAGAGATCCTAGACAGGCAAGGTTGACCCTGAAGGGAACAGGCTTTCTCCTAGGTTCGTAAGCCTTATGAATAGTGGACTTCATCCAAGAAGCAATGGTTACCTTGGAAGCAGGCTTCCCTGCTCTAGGACCCTCAGGAATGACAAAGTGTCAGACTGCCTCAAGGACTCAGTATGGTGAACATAGAACTTGAGAGATTCCGCCACTGAGAGGTCCAGAAGCTCTGGAATCCAAGCCTGTCGGGGCCAGTAGGGAGCAATCAGAATGACTGGGCAGCGTCCGAGTCTCAGATTCCAAGGTACTCTGTTCAACAGGGGAACAGGAGGAAAGATGTATGCCAGAGGAAGTGTCCGCAGGACTGACAAGGCATTCCGCTGCCAGAGCCAAGGAATCCACCCAGCAAGAGCAGAACATTGACACCTTCCTGTTGTGACTGGTTGCCATCAGGTCGATGCAAGGAAGTCCCCACTGCTGGATGATGAGGTTGAACACCTCTGGATGTAGCTCCCACTCTCCGCTGTCAACCGTGTGCCGACTGAGGAAGTCTGCCCCAGGAATATGAACTGTGGAAATGGCAGGGACATGCTCCTCTGCCCATGATAAAATAGCCTTGACCTCTAGCCAAGCTGCAAGACATCTTGTGCTGCCTTGCTTGTTGATGTAGGCTACAGCTATGGCGTTGTCCAACTGTACAATGACCAGGCAATCCTCCAGTTGCGTGTCCCAGTGATGTAGAGCCTGAAATATCACCAAAACATTGATGGGAAGGAGAGATTCCCCCTGAGACCACCGGACCTGAACACTCAAGTGCCCCAGCACCGCTCCCCATCCAGAGAGGCTGGCATCTGTCATCACCGTGGTCCAGAAGGGTCTGCCTTTCAGAAGATTCAGGTTGAGCCACCACGAGAGGCTCTGCTCCACGTGAAGAGAGAGAGAGAGAGAGAGAGAGAGAGAGAGAGAGAGAGAGAGAGAGAGAGAGAGAGAA